>JAWQFJ010002356.1:0-23358 GCA_034096865.1 Theodoxus fluviatilis
TACAAAGGACCTCCCATGGGGCCCACCTGAGAACCCGTATGTTTGACATTAAGATTCAGGACATTGAACACCTACAGGTTCTTCCTCGGGCCAACTTTGTGTTGCACACTATACATTGAACACCATACATACCTTCGCAACTCGTAACACTTCAGATTGACACTATACAGTAACCACCCATTTACACCTATTACATTTTCCACTTACATAACCTCATTTACACTTCCACATAAACGATACTATATTACCCAAGTCCTGCTCTTACTCCTAATTACCCCAATAGACACTATACATTTACACGTACATGACAACTCGATTACACACTTCAGATACTGGTACACTACAGGACCCCAATTTACATTCTAGACAACGGGCCCCTTACGGACCTTACAATATGGTACACTCTACTAGGAGACCTCCATTGACACTTCACTATGGACACTACAATTGAACCCATGGTACCCCATACATGCGTCACATACAGAAACCGCATGGACACTGACACAGTGAGATACGTATGAAGTACTACAAACCAATGACACTTACATATGACTCCCATGGACCTACTATAGCATAGGAAGATCAACATTATCGGCGGCAATGGGGAGTACCCACTGTGGACATATATATACGTGTATCACGTCAACGGGAACCATTTACACTACATGACCATGTGCATCATTGACACTCCGCTCAAATGGACACTACAAGGAATACCATCTGACCACGTGCCAGTACCCCTGACACTACAGCACCCCATGGAATATAATACGGAATCGGGCAATGACCTATGGACACTGATTACATGGACACTACAGGACCGTAGAAAGGACACTATATGCATTGTGTAACAGATATACATTATAGGAATGAAACCACGTAACCAACGATGGCACTATATACACATGGGACACTTACTAGGACCCCATTGACACTACAGTCAGTTACAAGGACCAACCTATGGGCAGTACGTGGAAGCAGCAGAGTGAACGCCATGCCACTATACAGGGACAATACAGGACCCCCATGGGACCACTACCAGAGACCCCATGGACTACTATACATGGACACTACAGGGACCCCATGGAACAGCTTCAGAAATGACGATCCTAACAGTGACCAGCCTAATGGACACATACAGGGATCCCCATGGATAAAGTTTCGAGGAACCACATGGAACACGACACGGACTGGCCCATTGACACTATACATGGACATTACCCGTACCGAGGAACTGCACCTTGCGACATACATACTGTGACACTTACAGGACGCCCCATTTGATACGTATACGATGGGCACACTACAACAGGAACTCCCCACGGCCACTACCACCATGGAACAATACAGGATCCCATGGACAGTACAACAGGACCCCATGGACACTAAAGGACCTACAGATACTGACCAGATGGAGATGGACAGGAGGTTGTTGCCCTTGCTACTGGGGCGTATCAGGAAGCTGCAAGGTCCCTGTCTGTTATTTCGCAGGCGCTCTGCAGCCTGTCAACAGATGAAAACTTCACTTAATAATACACAATGCCTGTCAACAGATGAAAACTTCACTTAATAATACGCAATGCCTGTCAACAGATGAAAACTTCACTTAATAATACACAATGCCTGTCGGCAGATGAAAACTTCACTTAATAATACACAATGACTGTCAACAGATGAAATGCTCACTCTAGTAAGACACAAGTACTTTCAACAGATGCCTCAACTAAATCATGCCACTTAGACAGTTTTCGTTTTTCTTTCCATGTATCAGTGACGTTGGGGGGGGGGCGGGGGGGGGGGGGGAGGGGGGGCTAGACAACCAACCCAACCCATACTAACCTGTCTCCACGCCACACTTTGCCTGCATGCCTTCCACGCAATACTCGCCTGCCTCAAGCCACACTATGCCTGCATGCCTTCCACGCAATACTCGCCTGTCTGTCTCCACTCCATGCTTTACCTGCCTGTCTCCACTCCATGCTTTACCTGCCTGTCTCCACTCCATGCTTTACCTGCCTGTCTCCACTCCATGCTTTGCCTGCATGTCTCCACTCCATGCTTTGCCTGCCTGTCTCCACTCCATGCTTTACCTGCCTGTCTCCACTCCATGCTTTACCTGCCTGTCTCCACTCCATGCTTTGCCTGCCTGTCTCCACTCCATGCTTTACCTGCCTGTCTCCACTCCATGCTTTACCTGTCTGTCTGTCTCCACTCCATGCTTTACCTGCCTGTCTCCACTCCATGCTTTACCTGCCTGTCTCCACTCCATGCTTTGCCTGCCTGTCTCCACTCCATGCTTTACCTGCCTGTCTCCACTCCATGCTTTGCCTGCCTGTCTCCACTCCATGCTTTACCTGCCTGTCTCCACTCCATGCTTTACCTGCTTGTCTCCACTCCATGCTTTACCTGCATGTCTCCACTCCATGCTTTGCCTGCCTGTCTCCACTCCATGCTTTGCCTGCCTGTCTCCACTCCATGCTTTGCCTGCCTGTCTCCACTCCATGCTTTGCCTGCCTGTCTCCACTCCATGCTTTGCCTGCCTGTCTCCACTCCATGCTTTGCCTGCCTGTCTCCACTCCATGCTTTGCCTGCCTGTCTCCACTCCATGCTTTGCCTGCATGTCTCCACTCCATGCTTTGCCTACAGCCTGCCTGTCTCCACTCCATGCTTTGCCTGCCTGTCTCCACTCCATGCTTTGCCTGCCTGTCTCCACTCCATGCTTTGCCTGCCTGTCTCCACTCCATGCTTTACCTGCCTGTCTCCACTCCATGCTTTGCCTGCCTGTCTCCACTCCATGCTTTGCCTACATGTCGCCTACGTCCTGGATGTAGCGTTGGCTGTCGCTTTGTCTGTCTCCACATCTCAAGCTTTAGCCATGTAAGTGCTGACCATCGTGGGTGTTGCTGCCTACAACGATACAAGTGCTCTGAATGGAGGAGGCGAGAAAAGAGTAGAGATGGACAAGGTAACAGCTTGTAAGTGGAGTGATCAGGCTATGGCTGTCAGTAGCTATGAGAATAGTGTGAGACATGCAGGCTGATTGAATAAGATGTAATCCCGCCGTGTGGTCACAGCGTTGGCGTGGAGACAGGTAGCGTAGGCTAAAGCAGGGAGTGGAGACAGGCAGGCTGTAGGCAAAGCATGGAGTGGAGCATGCCGTGCATAAGCACTGGAGTGGAGACAGACATGCTGGGCAAAGTCATGGAAGTGAGACAGGGTCAGGCGCAATAGTGCATTGGTAATGTGGAGTGTACAGGCTAGGCTGTAGATGTGTCATGAATGCGTGTTGAGTGCTGATGACTAGGCATGCATAGCAGTCATGGAGTCGGAGACAGGCAGTGTTCTCTAAAGCATATAAAGGCGGTGAGAGTACAGGCAGGTAAAGGGGGCAATGGAGTGGCAGATCAAGCAGGTAAAGCATTGGAGTGGGTTATGACGACGGACAGGTAAGCTGGAGTGGTCAGACAGCGCGCAGTCGCAAAGCAGTGGAGTTGTGATGCTCGGCAGGTAAAGCATCGGAGCTGGCAGAACGGCCCCAGGTCAAAGTCATGTGTGGTGATGGTGAGCCGGCAGTGTAGAGACATGGTAGTCGGAGACGGCAGTAAAGCATGGCGTGGAGAGCAGGCAGGTAAAGCATGTGATGGGTCGGATACCAGACAGTGCATGAAGCATGGAGTGGACACGCATGCAGCGGAAAGCATGGGTGGAGACGGTGGCAACGTCGATCGGAGTGTGAAGCCAGTGCAGTAAAGGCATGGAGTTGGAGCAGTCAGGCGTCAGGATAAAGCTTGTGAGTGGCATAAGTATCAACAGTGCTAGATGTGTGCGTATGACTGTAGTGGAGACATAGTAGGCTCGTGTGGTTCGAAAGTCATGTGAGTGGTACGACATGTCCGTGTGCGAATGATAGGATGCATGGAGTTGGAGTACAGGCTAGGTAATGGCAAGTCGGGGAGCTGGGACATGGCAGGTAAGCAAGCATGGATCATGCGCGACAGGCCCAGTACAGAGCATGCGATTGGTGGCGAGACAGACAGGTGCCATGTATATGGACTGGAAGGCATGGCAAAGCATAGTTGGCTTGAGGCCATGGAGCGAGGACCTTGTAGCTCATTTGAGGAACTGTGCGATAAGCTTAGATCTCGTCCGTGGCGCAAATTGGAGCTGTTGTGATCGGATGCGCAGCTTGTATGCGCAAAATCATGTATAATTCGTTAACAATTGTAAATATAGGTGGGAATGTGATGTGTACGTTTATGTGTGTGTGTGTGTGCGCGCGCGCTCGCGTGGGTGCGTGCGTGTGTGTGTGTGTGTTCGCGAGCGCGTACATGTTTGTGTGCGTTTTTATTTTTTTTCTTCTCTGCCTACATCCATCTGTCTGTCTGTCTACCTACTGACACGCCTGTCTGTCTGTCTGCCTGTCTGCCTGTCTGCCTGCCTTCCTGTATCTGTACCCACACACCTGCATAGTATTCTAACAGCTATGCCTCGCAATCCATCTTCGGTAGTCTGACCAAGTGTTGATTTTCTGTCTCGGTAGATTCGTGTACTTTGACTGTTTTTATACATACGGCAAACTTTTCCATCCATCAGGAGAGTTTTGACTATAACTAATCACGTGTGAAATCTGCTTGAATTTCACGTCAGTAAGTTAGCACTTGTGTGTTACCAAAAGGTGAAAAACAGTCATGCCACTTTTGTTTTTTTTACACCTCAGCTTTACTTTCCTGTAACTAACTTTTGAAATTAAACGTGTCATCTATGAGAAAGCTGACCCTGTCAGGTGCGGTGTGTCTCGAGGAAAGGGATTCACCTTTAATATAAATAATATAGTGATAAAACTGTCAGGTGCGGTGTGTCTCGAGGAAAAGGATTCACCTTTAATATAAATAATATAGTGATAAAACTGTCAAGACACCATTTCATGTTGACGCACTGGCAAAGATCTTTTAGGATGGAATGTATGCCAATCTTGCTGTTTTGACCCGCTTGTACTGGACGACAGTAATGAGGGAGTTCATGTCTGTACTTTCAGCCAGGTGTAGGTATCGCTTGCCATGTAACTGTCCAAAGTACTTAATTAATGTACTGCGTAATTTCCTATTTTGTTCACAGATACACTTGTTGTCCATTTCGACGGAGCAATCAGACTTATGGATATGCGTCCTACATTATTATACTTAAATTCAAAAGACAAAGATATATTTTTGCGATTCTGCATGGGACGGAGTTGTCACATCGGACCTTGAAATCACTCAGAGACAAAGCATTGAAGTGTTTTTCCCAACCCGCCTCCTCCTCCCCCCCCCCCCCGGGGGCCTCCAATTAATTTATCAGATTCTGTGCGGGGCCCGTCCAAGCGCTCCCCACTGTACATGGTGACAGCAGAACAGAAAGTCGAAAAACTGCTAAGTGGTCGGATGATTCATAGTGATCGGCTTAGTGAGAGCATCGATCATGTAGTAAAGAAGATGAGCTCGCCTCTGCTGTCAAAAAAGAGAAAATTTTTTGTTCTATATGTGGAGTGATCAAAGCACTTAGTCCGAAACGGTCACAATATCACATTAGTTAAGACCTTCATTGTGTGAGCTGTATTTCACACAGATATGATTGCCACGGTGAATTAGCGCAGATGACTCGGTGCTCTTTTGTACTTTATTGTCTCTCACTTGCGATTTTACGTTATCGGTCCTAGGGTAGGAAATGAGAAAAGATACAGTTTCCACGGTGGGGGGGACCTTGGTGTTGACAACGTGTCGCTCTTATCTGCGTTCATATGTGAATGAGTAAAGTAGATGGAGTTATGTCGAGGAATCTGTCTTTGTACCAGGCATCTGTGTATACAGGTTAAGCTATGAAAGTCTCCCCTCTCATTCTTGTTCCTGACGCGTCCAGTCCTGTCAGCGAAATGTCGCTTCAGGATATCCGACATATAATCCAGTACAGGTCTGTTCATCTCTGTGATTCATGGTATTGCTTCCTGATACGCCCCAGTTGGAATGCTGTAATGCTTCTGTTTGGGGGACACAGGCACGAGGCACCCTCACTGTCCTCATCTTCTTTCAATAAACTGGCAGGTATCTGTAGGTCCTTCACTTATCCGATGTCGCAACTCCCGGGGTCCATACCGTCGACCTGTCCACTAACGGTGACCTCCTGCACTATCAGTGTCCCTTGACCATCTCTAAATGACCAATCAGTTAGAGTGATGGACTTACATATACGTGTACGATCTCTCCTGTACGAATATTTCGTCCGGGATTTTATTGAGGAAAACGTGTTGATTGATTGTTAGAATTGCTACATCGTGCACCAGTTTCCTGTGACGTGTCCAATGTATTAAGTGGTACAATGGGGTGCCTGAGTTCGTTCCATAGTATAGTTGTGCAATCGCAGTCCATTTGTATCGTCGTCCCATTCGTGGTCCTCGAATTTATCCATGGGAATCCCTGTAGTGTCCATAAGGGTCCCTTTAATCGTCACACCATCTTGATAGTGTGCCCAAGGGTCCAATGTAGTGTCATGTATATGTATCCATGGGGTCCTGTCAGTGCTCCGCTGGGGTCTGTATTCGTCCTGTCATAGTGTCCATGGCCCCGGTTCCAGTAGTGCACTCGGGGTCCTGTAGTGCTACCATGGGGTCCTGTACGTGTCCATGTATAGTGTCCAGGATGGTCCTTATTGTCGTCCCATGGTCTAGTGGTCCTTCCTGGTCCTGTAGGTGCTCCATAAGTATCATTGCTTCCGCAGTTTGGGGTCGACTCTACTCTATTCCATGGGGTTGCTGTAGTGTCCTGGCGGTCGCGCAGTGTTCCCATCACGTGTGTCCGGTGTAGTGTACCATTTGATAGGTGCTCCATCTGCATGGTCGCATGCTAGCATGTACCATGTATGGTCGCTCCCGTAGTGTAGAACTAATATAACGATGCTTCCAACAAGCAAATCAAGGTCGTAGTCCTGTCGATAGAATGTGGTGTGCACGGTAGGGTATAGGTGTGACCATGTGGGGTTTAACACTGTACGTCGTGATGTTCTCTTGTGCGTGGTCGCTATACGTATCCATGTTTGAAGTGTCCAGTGCGGTTCTGCTAGGTTGACCATCAAGTATGGATGTGCCCATTGGAGGTTCCTCTAGTGATCCATTCTGAGGAGTGTCCATCGCGGGATCGCTGTAGTGTCCATGGCCTGTGGAATAGAGGTCAATCGTAGCTCAAGTGGCGGGTGACCTGTAGGTGCTCCTTTGCTTGTCCTGTAGTGTCGGTCCTCTGAAGTAGACTCACACATATTGGTCGTCCCCTGATAATGTAGATAGCACCATGTCCTCAGTGTCCCATGGAGCGTCTCATATTACGCGTAGTATAATGTGTCCATTAATTTCTTGGATGGCTTAGCTGTGCTATAGAGTCCATGTGAAGTGTCCATGCGGTTTGCAATGTAGGTGACCATTGTCCTGATATTCCGTGGTGTGTCCATTGGTGTCATCACTGCAATTCTAGTGTCATCAATCACATGACGTGTACGACTAGGATGGATCCTGTATGTTGTAGCCAATATTGTATAGTTGTCCCGTGGGGTCCCATCTAGTACAGTAGTCTCATACTCGAAGTGTCATGGGTTCCAGCTGTCAAAGAGCGTAGTCCATAGCTTGTCTCCAAAATGTTGCCATGGAATCACAGAGGTAGGTCCTGTAGGCGATACTGCTACTCGCAGTCGAAAGTACCAATCTGAAGTGTCGCATCAGTTGTGTGCTCTACTATAGAGAATAACATAGTCTCGGTTCGGATGGGGTCCCTAGGCATGTGTCGCGCTGAGAGTGTCGCCTGTCATAGGGGTCCTGACTAGTGGCGCGTTGCATGCCGAGTGGAGTAATGAGCAATGGTGAGTCGCGAATGGGGTCTTGTAGTGTCCATGTATAGTGTCCATGGATTCCTATAGTGTCCATCTGAAGTGTCCATGGGGTCCATCTGAAGTGTCCATCTGAAGTGTCCATGTGGTCCTGTAGTGTCCATATATAGTGTCCATGGGGTCCTGTAGTGTCCATGGGGTCCTGTAGTGTCCATGTATAGTGTCCATGGGTTCCTATAGTGTCCAACTGAAGTGTCCATGGGATCCTATAGTGTCCATCTGAAGTGTCAATACGGTCCTGTAGCGTCCATGTATAGTGTCCATGGGGTCCTGTAGTGTCCATCTGAAGTGTCCATGAGGTCATGTAGTGTCCATGTATAGTGTCAATGGGGTCCTGTAGTGCCCATGTATAGTGCCCATGGGGTCCTGTAGTGTACATGTATAGTGTCCATGGTGTCCTGTATTATCCATGGGGTCCTGTATTGTCCATGGGGTCCTGTAGTGTCCATGGGGTCTTGTAGTGTCTATTGGGTACTGTATTGTCCATGGGGCCCTGTAGTGTCCATGTATAGTGTCCATGGGGTACTGTATTGGCCATTGGGCCCTGTAGTGTCCATGTATAGTGTCTATGGTGTCTTGTAGTGTCTATGTGGTCCTGTAGTGTCCATGGGGTCCTGTAGTGTCTATTGGGTACTGTATTGTCCATGGGGCCCTGTAGTGTCCATGTATAGTGTCCATGGGGTACTGTATTGTCCATGGGGCCCTGTAGTGTCCATGTATAGTGTCCATGGGGTACTGTATTGGCCATGGGGCCCTGTAGTGTCCATGTATAGTGTCTATGGTGTCTTGTAGTGTCTATGGGGTCCTGCAGTGTCCATGTATAGTGTCCATGGGTCCTGTATTGTCCATGGGGTCCTGTAGTGTCCATGTATAGTGTCCATGGGGTCCTGTAGTGTCCATGGGGTCCTGCAGTGTCTATGGGGTCCAATAGTGTTGATCTGAAGTGTCCGTGGGGTCCTGTAGTGTCCATGGGTCCTGTAGTGTCTATGGGGTCCTGTAGTGTCCATGGGGTCCTGTAATGTCCATCTGAAATGTCCATGGGGTCCTGTAGTGTTCATCTAAAGTGTCTATGGGGTCCTGTAGTGTCCATCTGAAGTGTCCATGGGGTCCTGTGTTGATGTTGAAAAGTTTGGAAAGGGATCAGAAAATTACAGTTAAGAGCAATTTTCTGTGAAGCCGTTTTGGTTCTCGGCTGCACATTTTGAAAAAGGCAGAAAAACCTAAAAATGTGGCAATTGTTTTAACAGCAGCAGTTATGCTTCTGGGTTGAGAAGTCAGGGTTGGGTGCCTTCTGTGTGAAGTGCGTACAGCAGGGAGTGCAGTGGGATGGAGGGTCTTGGGAAAAGCCATCTAGGCAGGTCGTAGCATTGCTTCTCACCAGACACCGGGAAGCAAGAGAGCCGACACCAGGAGAGATATACAGAAATGCGTCTCCAGACTCTCCACAGAAGTACAGAGCACAACTGCCTGGTCAGGAATCTACTCTCACACTCTCACACTCTCACACCCTCACAGCCTCCAAGCAAGAGAGGTCCGAGCTGTTGCACAGTTACATATCTACCCGGGCATTGAAGCTCTCCCTCCATTTCCCACCCCTGAGGGATGTCATTTCGCAGTAATCACATGCTGTCATTGCTGGCACAACATGTCAGGTTCACACTGCAGGAGCAGCATGCAGTGTTTTCACACCACCAAGGCTGCTTTTGAAGTGCTCCATTTGAAATTCTCTAGGGCAGACAGGCATGTTGAAACGCCATGACCGGGGGTGATTTTTTTTCCTTCAGCATTCCCAGTGGAGAGGTGCGGCATGTCAACATCACCATCAGCAACAAGCAAGGCAAGTGGATCTACTTCATCGTGCCAGAGTTGCAGTTCAACACCATCCATGAGCTTCGGCAGTACTACAGTGAGCACCGCATCTGCAACATGGAAATGATTGACAACATCCGACTGGAGCTTCCAGTGCCGTACACCTCGTGCCTGCACCGCAGCTCGGGAGGCAGCAGGGGCAACAGCTATGGCTCTCCGCCATTTGACAACTTCACCCTGCAGGGGCCGGGGGGCAAGGTGGACTTCAGGCGCAGCGACTCCGGCGGGTCACATGGCTCACAGCGAGAGTCTGGAGGATCTCAGGGCAGCATGCCTCGACATGGGTCCTCCACAGGCTCCATGTTCAGTCACAGCAGTTCCATCTCCGAGCAAGACCTCCGGGGCTCTTTTGACCGTGGGTCCCCTGGCTTCATCCACCCTCGTTTTCCATCTGGGGAGAGGAGCATTTGTGAAACCAGCTTTGAGGAGGTGTTCAGCAGTGACAGAGAGGCAGGGCCAGGAACGGGGCCTGTGGGGACGGGGATGGGGGCCAGCAGCCCAGGCCTGGTGGACCACAGGGCTGCCTGCAACGGCTCTGAGGCTACAGCACCCTCCGACAGCAACATACCACCCCCCCTCCCCACCCTCAACAGGAAGGAGGAGAAGGGAGCAGGTGGAGGCAACAAGGCAGACAAGAAGGACAAGAAGGACAAGAAGGACAAGAAGAAGGAAAAAGCAGCAGAGAGACCCCCCATGCCCCTCCCTATAGGCAGGCCTGGAGAGAACCCCTACTACAGCCGCCCACGCAACGAGACGGAGAATCGTCTCCGAGAGCTCAAGAACGCTCTGATCGAGAACGACCGCTGTGAGTGTGGGCTGCGTCTGGTAGATGCAGAGCTTCCTCTGGGATGGACTCTGCATCGCGTGCGGGAGCCGACCATGATGAACCGACCGTTCTTCCAAGACAGCCAGGGCATCACCCGGTGGACGATTCCCGAGGAAGTCGTTCCCCTGCTGACCTCCAAGCAGAGGGCCTTCATCGTGGAACAGTTCCAGCAGAGCGGCATGACAGTGCCAGGAATTTTGCTTCCTCAGCAGTTGGGTTCCCAGGGTTCCCAGGGCTCAGGGGATGCCATGCTGTACTGACCTCTGACCTGGCCCATCTGCCCTGGCGGCCTCCACTGCAAGGAGCTGTGACGCGGGTGGCTCCGACGAATGCAGTTGTCTCGACACTCCACTGCAGTAGAGGGCTGACCCTTTGTATGCGTGTGTGTGTGTGCATGCATGTGTGCGTGCATGCGTGTGTGTGTGTGTGCGTGCACATTCTTATAACATTTTCTTGTCACCTGTTAACAACTTTTTTTTCTCTCACTGGTTTTTTTTATAAATTGAAATTGATGTAAGAATGCACAAGAATTGTTCTTTGCAAAGTGTTTTTGAATATGAGGTCTCTTTTTTTTTAAATGTTGATAATTACTTGTGTGATACCATGTACATGTTAGTGTGTGCTTGCATGTGTAAATGCATTTGTGATAAAATAGATATGTGGTTGTTTGATGCCTTAACTCCACTCACCACCATGATATACTCGGGCAACTGGTGCGGATGGGAAGAGGATGTGTTGATTTCAACAGTGCAAGCCTGGATATGTCAGAGTAAATTTATGTGGAAGAAGTTTGACCCTAAAACTGCAGGAGTGCAGATTAATACCCAGTTTTCCTCCCATTTTGGTGTTGGGGTAGATCAGGGAAAGTGGGGTCAAATGGAGGGAAAGGAGACTTTGTGGTGAAGTTTTTCGCCCGGTCCGCGTGATGAAGCATACAGTGGTGAGGAAGTTTCTGTTTCTCCCTCCTGGTCTGGTTGTGTTCACCCCCAGCTGGAGGCAGCAGTCGGTGTGTTGTGCTACAGAGAAAGAAAGCAAGTTCTTCCCACACCTGGAGCCAGCAGTCTGTGTGTTGTGCTACAGAGAAAGAAAGCAAGTTCTTCCCACACCCAGCTGCAGCCAGCAGTCGGTGTGTTGTGCTACAGAGAAAGAAAGCAAGTTCTTCCCACACCCACCCCTGAACTATCAACTGTAGGCAAGTGATAATTCAGGGGAAGTAACTCTTGCAAATGAAACTTGTGGCTGGGGCAGACAACTCATCCATCATTGGTGTGTGCGTTTCTGTGTTGCGAAGGCAGAGCGTTCTTGCCACAAAGGCAGTGTCCGTGTTCCATGTGCTTGAGGACGTACGAGTTGTGATTGTTGTCTGCGCCAGACTGGTTGGCTCAGTGTGAAGGATCTGCAGTGTCCCTGCCTGGCTGTCGGAAATAGCAACGCTTGATGCCGTAGCTATCATGCAAGATATGCAGCACTGGCCCAGTCAGACCAGGTTTCCAACAATGAATGCAAACCACGCAGTATTCATTACAGTGCAACCTGTGTATCAGGTTTTTTAAACAATTCCAATTGTGTCATGTTAAAGGCTCTGCCATGCTTACTTCTTAATAAAATACATGCAGTATGTACAGGTGATTCAAAGTGACAACACCTTTTTAAAAATGAAATACATGCAGTATGTACAGGTGATTCAAAGTGACAATACCTTTTTAAAAATGAAAAACATCATTGTCTGTATTTACTCTGGCAAGGTCGTGGATTTATCAGACATGCCAGCATTGCTTGGAGGCAGGTTGCAGGGGGAGGGGTATTAATGGGAGTGGAGAGTGACCTCCCTGACCCAGTGTTGCTTGGTCGTGCCTGATGGGACATGCTGCCACAGGGACACGCTGCCACAGGGACACGCTGCCAGAGAGACATGCTGCCACAGGGACACGCTGCCACAGGGACACGCTGCCACAGGGACACGCTGCCACAGGGACACGCTGCCACAGGGACACGCTGCCACAGGGACACGCTGCCACAGGGACACGCTGCCACAGGGACACGCTGCCACAGGGACACGCTGCCACAGGGACACGCTGCCACAGGGACACGCTGCCACAGGGACACGCTGCCACAGGGACATGCTGCCAGAGAGACACGCTGCCACAGGGACACGCTGCCACAGGGACACGCTGCCACAGGGACACGCTGCCACAGGGACACGCTGCCACAGGGACACGCTGCAAGGAGGGCAGGCTGTCGGTCAGCTGGCAGCATTGGACTTGACTCACAGGAGATGTCACTTGGGACTGACCTGTGCTGCCCTGGTGACCTGACTGCTGTGCTTCCAAAAGCACTCCTGCCAGCGCTGCTGGAGGAGTATCCAGACTGCTGTGCTTCCAAAAGCGCTCCTGCCAGCGCCACTGGAGGAGACCCCCATTCCCAGGATGACATTGAGGAGTAGGTGTCTCATGGCACCACAGTTTGTCAAACTTGTAAACTTATATTTGTGTCTTACTACTGCTTGTCAAACTTGTAAACTCATATTTGTGTCTTACTACTGCTTGTCAAACTTGTAAACTCATATTTGTGTCTTACCACAGTTTGTCAAACTATTTTTTGTGTCTAACCACAGTTTGTCAAACTATTCTTTGTGTCTAACCACACTTTGTCAAACTATTCTTTGTGTTTAACCACAGTTTGTCAAACTATTCTTTGTGTTTGACCACAATTTGTTAAACTATTCTTTGTGTTTAACTACAGTTTGTCAAACCATTCTTTGTGTTTAACTACAGTTTGTTAAACTATTCTTTGTGTTTAACCACAGTTTGTCAAACCATTCTTTGTGTTTGACCACAATTTGTTAAACTATTCTTTGTGTTTAACTACAGTTTGTCAAACCTTTCTTTGTGTTTAACTACAGTTTGTCAAACTAGTCTTCGTGTCTGCTGTCTCCATGGTGGTCACTGGGGAGTTGCAGGGGCTGCTGTCTCCATGGTCACTGGGGAGTTGCAGGGGCTGCTGTCTCCATGGTGGTCACTGGGGAGTTGCAGGGGCTGCTGTCTCCATGGTCACTGGGGAGTTGCACGGGCTGCTGTCTCCATGGTCACTGGGGAGTTGCAGGGGCTGCTGTCTCCATGGTCACTGGGGAGTTGCAGGGGCTGCTGTCTCCATGGTCACTGGGGAGTTGCAGGGGCTGCTGTCTCCATGGTCACTGGGGAGTTGCAGGGGCTGCTGTCTCCATGTCACTGGGGAGTTGCAGGGGCTGCTGTCTCCATGGTGGTCACTGGGGAGTTGCAGGGGCTGCTGTCTCCATGGTCACTGGGGAGTTGCAGGGGCTGCTGTCTCCATGGTCACTGGGGAGTTGCAGGGGCTGCTGTCTCCATGGTCACTGGGGAGTTGCAGGGGCTGCTGTCTCCATGGTCACTGGGGAGTTGCAGGGGCTGCTGTCTCCATGGTCACTGGGGAGTTGCAGGGGCTGCTGTCTCCATGGTGGTCACTGGGGAGTTGCAGGGGCTGCTGTCTCCATGGTGGTCACTGGGGAGTTGCAGGGGCTGCTGTCTCCATGGTCACTGGGGAGTTGCAGGGGCTGCTGTCTCCATGGTCACTGGGGAGTTGCAGGGGCTGCTGTCTCCATGGTCACTGGGGAGTTGCAGGGGCTGCTGTCTCCATGGTCACTGTGGAGTTGCAGGGGCTGCTGTCTCCATGGTCACTGGGGAGTTGCAGGGGCTGCTGTCTCCATGGCGGTCACTGGGGAGTTGCAGGGGCTGCTGTCTCCATGGTGGTCACTGGGGAGTTGCAGGGGCTGCTGTCTCCATGGTCACTGTGGAGTTGCAGGGGCTGCTGTCTCCATGGTGGTCACTGGGGAGTTGCAGGGGCTGCTGTCTCCATGGTGGTCACTGGGGAGTTGCAGGGGCTGCTGTCTCCATGGTCACTGGGGAGTTGCAGGGGCTGCTGTCTCCATGGTGGTCACTGGGGAGTTGCAGGGGCTGCTGTCTCCATGGCGGTCACTGGGGAGTTGCAGGGGCTGCTGTCTCCATGGCGGTCACTGGGGAGTTGCAGGGGCTGCTGTCTCCATGGTGGTCACTGGGGAGTTGCAGGGGCTGCTGTCTCCATGGTCACTGGGGAGTTGCAGGGGCTGCTGTCTCCATGGTCACTGGGGAGTTGCAGGGGCTGCTGTCTCCATGGTCACTGGGGAGTTGCAGGGGCTGCTGTCTCCATGGTCACTGGGGAGTTGCAGGGGCTGCCGACCTGGGGAGTTGCAGGGGCTGCCGACCTGGGGAGTTGCAGGGGCTGCCGACCTGGGGAGTTGCAGGGGCTGCCGACCTGGGGAGTTGCAGGGGCTGCCGACCTGTATCACAGGGTCTTGGTCTTCCCTTCCACACCTTTCCTGTGAGCAGACACTTGGTCCTGGGTCTCACGATGTACGGTAGTGTTCACTTGCAGCCACACGCTCATGGTGTATTTCCTTTGTACAGAGAAGTGCTTGCTTGTGTGTAGAAACAAGTGGTTAATAGGTGGATGTTCACTCCCATGCTTGATAGTTTTTTCTGAAAATTACTTGGCCAAGCCTGCATAGACTGAAATGTGCCAATTGGACAACATGTGTTTCCTGTTTCTCCTTTTTTCTCTCCCCCTTTTGTTGTACATATTGAGAATGGGTTTAGCACTGAATGTATTCAGAAATCAAATGCAGCCTTCAGTTGGCAATTTTTATGGGCACATTAGTCTGCCCAATAGGGACCTGTAGTCCCTCTTTGTCTCCCACCCCCACCCCCACCCCCCACCCCCCGCCCCACCCCCACCCTCCACCCCCCACCCCGCCCCCCCCACCCTCCACCCCCCACCCCCACCCCCACCCTCCACCCCCACCCCGCCCCTCACTCCCCACCCCCACCCCGCCCAACATTTGCAGGACTGATTCTAGAGCAGTGGTGTAGGTAGGCCACACAGAGGGGAGGACCGCTACAACTTGGGAGATCTGTCTTCCTGCTGGGATCTTCATGTGTGTGTGTGTGTGTGTGTGTGTGTGTGTGTGTGTGTGTCTGTGTGTGTGTGTGTGTGTGTGTGTGTGTCTGTGTGTGTGTGAGTGTGTCTGTGTGTGTGTGAGTGTGTTAGTGTGGACTGTGCATGCCCTTGATGAGGAAACAGTGTTTTGTCCCTTGTCAGTATACACACATACACACACATACACAGACACATGTATACATGCACACACAAGCAGCCACATGCACTCAAACATGCACACAGGTTTACGCACATAAACACCAACACACACACCAACACACACTCACACACACACCAACACACACACCAACACACACACTCACATACAAACACAGACACACACACCAACACACACACACACACACACACACACCAACACACACACACACACACACACACCAACACACACACTCACACACACACCAACACACACACACCAACACACACACACACACCATCACACACACTCACATACAAACACAGACACACACACCAACACACACACACACACACACCAACACACACACACACACACACACACACCAACACACACACCAACACACACACTCACACACACACCAACACACACACACCAACACACACACACACACCAACACACACACTCACATACAAACACAGACACACACACCAACACACACACTCACACACACACCAACACACACACACACACACACACACACCAACACACACACTCACACACACACCAACACACACACCAACACACACACTCACATACAAACACAGACACACACACCAACACACACACTCACACACACACCAACAACACACACACACACACACTCACACACACACCAACAACACACACACACACACACACACACACCAACACACCCTTGTTGACATTGCTGTCAAATTGCAGGCACTGACAGTTACTGGGCGATGTTGCTGGGTGATGTTGCTGGGCGATGTTGCTGGGTGATGTTGCTGGGCGATGTTGCTGGGCGATGTTGCTGGGCGATGTTGCTGGGTGATGTTGCTGGGCGATGTTGCTGGGTGATGTTGCTGGGCGATGTTGCTGGGCGATGTTGCTGGGCGATGTTACTGGGCGATGTTGCTGGGTGATGTTGCTGGGCGATGTTGCTGGGCGATGTTGCTGGGCGATGTTGCTGGGTGATGTTGCTGGGCGATGTTGCTGGGTGATGTTGCTGGGCGATGTTACTGGGCGATGTTGCTGGGTGATGTTGCTGGGCGATGTTGCTGGGTGATGTTGCTGGGCGATGTTGCTGGGCGATGTTGCTGGGTGATGTTGCTGGGCGATGTTACTGGGCGATGTTGCTGGGCGATGTTGCTGGGTGATGTTGCTGGGTGATGTTGCTGGGTGATGTTGCTGGGTGATGTTGCTGGGTGATGTTGCTGGGTGATGTTGCTGGGTGATGTTGCTGGGTGATGTTGCTGGGTGATGTTGCTGGGTGATGTTGCTGGGCGATGTTGCTGGGTGATGTTGCTGGGTGATGTTGCTGGGCGATGTTGCTGGGTGATGTTGCTGGGTGATGTTGCTGGGTGATGTTGCTGGGCGATGTTGCTGGGTGATGTTGCTGGGTGATGTTGCTGGGTGATGTTTCTGGGTGATGTTGCTGGGTGATGTTGCTGGGCGATGTTGCTGGGCGATGTTACTGGGTGATGTTGCTGGGTGATGTTGCTGGGCGATGTTGCTGGGTGATGTTGCTGGGTGATGTTGCTGGGCGATGTTGCTGGGCGATGTTGCTGGGTGATGTTTCTGGGTCATGTTGCTGGGTGATGTTTCTGGGTCATGTTGCTGGGTGATGTTTCTGGGCGATGTTGCTGGGCGATGATGCTGGGCGATGTTGCTGGGCGATGTTGCTGGGCGATGTTGCTGGGCGATGTTGCTGGGCGATGTTGCTGGGCGATGTTGCTGATTGATGTTGCTGGGTGATGTTGCTGGGTGATGTTGCTGGGCGATGTTACTGGGCGATGTTGCTGGGTGATGTTGCTGGGCGATGTTGCTGGGCGATGTTGCTGGGTGATGTTGCTGGGTGATGTTGCTGGGCGATGTTGCTGGGCGATGTTACTGGGCGATGTTGCTGGGCGATGTTACTGGGCGATGTTGCTGGGTGATGTTGCTGGGTGATGTTGCTGGGCGATGTTACTGGGCGATGTTGCTGGGTGATGTTGCTGGGCGATGTTGCTGATTGATGTTGCTGGGCGATGTTACTGGGCGATGTTGCTGGGTGATGTTGCTGGGCGATGTTGCTGGGCGATGTTACTGGGCGATGTTGCTGGGTGATGTTGCTGGGTGATGTTGCTGGGCGATGTTACTGGGCGATGTTGCTGGGCGATGTTGCTGGGTGATGTTGCTGGGTGATGTTGCTGGGCGATGTTGCTGGGCGATGTTGCTGGGCGATGTTGCTGGGTGATGTTGCTGGGCGATGTTACTGGGCGATGTTGCTGGGTGATGTTGCTGGGCGATGTTACTGGGCGATGTTGCTGGGCGATGTTGCTGGGCGATGTTGCTGGGTGATGTTGCTGGGTGATGTTGCTGGGCGATGTTGCTGGGTGATGTTGCTGGGCGATGTTGCTGGGCGATGTTGCTGGGTGATGTTGCTGGGCGATGTTACTGGGCGATGTTGCTGGGCGATGTTGCTGGGCGATGTTGCTGGGTGATGTTGCTGGGTGATGTTGCTGGGCGATGTTGCTGGGTGATGTTGCTGGGCGATGTTGCTGGGCGATGTTGCTGGGTGATGTTGCTGGGCGATGTTGCTGGGTGATGTTGCTGGGTGATGTTGCTGGGTGATGTTGCTGGGTGATGTTGCTGGGTGATGTTGCTGGGTGATGTTGCTGGGCGATGTTGCTGGGTGATGTTGCTGGGTGATGTTGCTGGGTGATGTTGCTGGGTGATGTTGCTGGGCGATGTTGCTGGGTGATGTTGCTGGGTGATGTTGCTGGGTGATGTTGCTGGGCGATGTTACTGGGCGATGTTGCTGGGTGATGTTGCTGGGCGATGTTGCTGGGTGATGCTGATGTGTGCAGTAAAGTGGGGGCACAGTCCCCAGTGTCTCATGACTTTCACATCCCAGCACTGCACTGAACTTGCCCTTTTGAAGAAACACATTTAATATAAATATCAACGCTTCTCTTTGCACTTGTTAGTTAGTCTACCACCAAAAATGCTCACTGATTGTACCATCAAAATATAAATGTTACCCCAATATGTCTTGTACAACATGTTTTAGAATTGACCTTGTTTTGATGTCTGCACTTGTTGCACTGGTCTTAGGGCAGTTTTTGATTCATTTCACATTGAATATTCATGTATCTCACTACCCATGGTGTAGAGTAGAAAATCAGTATTGCAAGTGTGACTAGAATGGTAGATTGCATTGTGATAACATGACTGTACTATCATGGACTGTACTATCATGGACTGTACTTTCATGGACTTGGACAGACAAGCATGAGAGGTGCTAGCTGCACTGGGAGGAGGGCAGGCTGTGTACAGGGCTGTGTACAGCTTCGCTCTGTGTGGAGGGCAGGCTGTGTACAGTTTTGCTCTGTGTGGAGGGCAGGCTGTGTACAGCTTTGCTCTGTGTGGAGGGCAGGCTGTGTACAGGGCTGTGTACAGTTTCGCTCTGTGTGGAGGGCAGGCTGTGTACAGCTCTGCTTTGTGTGGAGGGCAGGCTGTGTACAGCTTCGCTCTGTGTGGAGGGCAGGCTGTGTACAGCTTCGCTCTGTGTGGAGGGCAGGCTGTGTACAGGGCTGTGTACAGTTTTGCTCTGTGTGGAGGGCAGGCTGTGTACAGCTTTGCTCTGTGTGAAGGGCAGGCTGTGTACAGGGCTGTTTACAGCTTCGCTCTGTGTGGAGGGCAGGCTGTGTACAGCTCTGCTTTGTGTGGAGGGCAGGCTGTGTACAGCTCTGCTCTGTGTGGAGGGCAGGCTGTGTACAGCTTTGCTCTGTGTGAAGGGCAGGCTGTGTACAGCTTTGCTCTGTGTGGAAGGCGGGTAGCTGGACCATGGAAAGCCTGGCTTTGATGGCATGTGCAAGAGACTGACTCCAGTCTTGCATGGGTGGTGTGGCCCCAGGTCAGGCAGGGAGGGCAGGCTGTGTACAGCTCTGCTCTGTGTGGAGGGCATGCTGTGTACAGCTCTGCTCTGTGTGGAGGGCAGGCTGCTGGCAGCCAACTGCAGGCAGACCGTGGGCTGTCCACACTTGTGTCTTCCAAGGCTGTTGCCTGTCAGGTGGCTGGAGGCAGTGTTGCTGTGGCCTGAGGCTGCCTGTGTGCAGTGGGTGTTTGCACCTTGTGTGTGGCATCCTCCCATCACCTGTGACTGTGTTGCCTCCAAGCTGGAACCCTGGGATCTTCTTTCTCCACAAGTAGGTGGGGCTGTGGTCCTTGTGCTCCAGCTCACGTGTTTTGACAGTTTCAGGCCGCACACCTTGTGTTTTGACAGCCTCAGGCCGCACACTTTGTGGCTGGCAGGTCTGTGTCACGCTATCACAGAGCAGAGAGCTGCATTCGCTCCTCTGTGCTAAACAGTGTAGTGACAAGGGTGCTTTAGAAAGCTGTGTTTTCCAAGTGTTTGGAGTTATAGTTTTTAAACTGGACATGTACCAAATAATGTGCATGAATTTTATTAAGTGAGTAGACTACTTGAGCAGAGAAATAAAGAGTGATTTACTGAATTATCTAGAGCACTTGGCAAATCACACATAATCAACTGTCTCCTGGGGGACAGGCTGCACAAAACTTCTCATTGTGCTGCTCTCCCTTTTCTAGTTCCTTGCATTGTGTGTGTGTGTGTGTGTGTGTGTGTGTCTGTCTGTCTGTCTCTGTCTGTCTCTGTCTGTCTGTCTGTCTGTCTCTGTCTGTCTCTGTCTCTGTCTCTGTCTGTCTCTCTCTCTCTCTCTCTCTCTCTCTCTCTCTCTCTCTCTCTCTCTCTCTCTCTCTCTCTCTCTCTCTCAATTTAGTGATAACTTAAATTCACCCCGTTTAGAGAGGAAGAATTTTTGGTCTAATTTTTTTCTTTCAATTTTGCCTTTGTGCCTATGGAATGGCTTATGAAAAACTACCTCAACGATGAGAAAATAAGATTTTTAGGAGAATGTTGATATTCTTCTTTCCTGCTCTATTCATGGATATTTTGTGGCAAGTTGCAGCAGATATGAAAAAGAAACTGACGGGATAGCCTACATCATTACTTTAAAGATGGCGTGTTTGATTTCAGGACAGTGATATTGAGTGAGGGTGGACGTGGTGGTTTTGGAGTGGTCCATAGTTTTGAAATGGCAGCCATTGTGCTTGCTGTACAGCATGTCCTTCTTTCTCCCGGTGTACACACACACACACACACATGCACATGCACATTCATACATACACACACACACATGCACATTCATACATACACATTCATACATACACACACACACACACATGCACATTCATACATACACACACACATGCACACATGCACATTCATACATACACACACACATTCATACATACACGCACACATTTATACATACACACACATTCACACATACACATGCACATTCATACATACACACACCCACATTTATACATACACACACATTCATACATATTCCCACAAACATTCATACATATTCACACACACACACATACATTCACACATATTTACACACATTCATACACATACTAATGCATGAGCACATATACTTTTATACACACACACATGTTTATACATGAGCACATTCACCTACATACATACACGCTCATACACACACACATGCATGCACACACGTTCATACATGAGCACATTCACACACACATACACACACATGCTCATACACGCGCACGCACACACGTTCATACATGAGCACATTCACACATATACACACACGCTCATACACACACACGCGCACGCACACACGTTCATACATGAGCACATTCATACTCACATACACACACGCTCATACACACACGCACGCACGCATGCACACACGTTCATACATGAGCACATTCAAACACACATACACACACGCTCATACACACACACGCGCACGCACACACGTTCATACATGAGCACATTCATACACACATACTCACACGCTCATACACACGCGCACGCACGCACACACGTTCATACATGAGCACATTCATACACACATACACACACGCACATACACACACGCACGCACGCACGCACACACGTTCATACATGAGCACATTCATACACGCACACACGTTCATACATGAGCACATTCATACACGCACACACGTTCATACATGAGCACATTCATACACGCACACACGTTCATACATGAGCACATTCATACACGCACACACGTTCATACATGAGCACATTCATACACGCACACACGTTCATACATGAGCACATTCATACACACACGCACGCACGCACGCCTTCCAAACACGGACCGCTTTCGCGATAGGCCATCACAAGCCAGGAGTGGGTCGCAAGGGAAATAACTCCTCTGACCTTGATGCTGGGCTTAATTGTAGAATTTCCATCTCTCTCTCTCTCTCTCTCTCTCTCTCTCTCTCTCTCTCTCTCTCTCTCTCTCTCTCTCTCTCTCTCTCTCTCTCTCTCCGATTCAGTCATGTCTTCCCATTTTAATCAGTGCTAAAGCCTGAAACTTTCGAAGTCAACGAAGGCGCGTCACATGTTTTGAAAAAGGTTCCAAGGTATTGAGGCTGCGTACTTACACAGGATGACACGACGTATCCTAGCTAAGGACTATTTATTCGTTTCAGTCTAGAATGCTAGACTGTGCTGTGAAGAAGTATTGCATTGTGCACTTGTTGAACTCAACTGTATGAAACAGTTAATCATTTATCAAAATTATCCTGACGTTTGTACATATTTTAATTTGCTTGTGCACACATTTTGTGACCTCGTGCATTTTAGTTGCTGTACGAAGTTTCTGTGTTCTGCCAATGGCTTATTAAAGCATTTACTGTTTTGGAAGTCAATGCTGTGTTTATTTATGTACATACACGGGAAGGAAAGAGAACGAACGAACACCGAACAAGAGTTCATTTGATTAGGCCACTGGCCCATTTCAAAGGAGTTCACAATTCCATGGAATTAACAGCATTTTTCACAGTTCAGGAGAGGGAGGGATAAAGAGACAGACAAACAGAGGCAGAGATGTAGGGACGCAGACAAGGAGAGCCACGAACATTTCCCTGCGTCCTAAATTGCGTTTTATAAAAAGGCTGCATCTGTATGTGGCACTCATCTCTCTCCACACACACACACACACACACACACCCTCCCCTGCATTTATGTTCTCCAGCTCATCTTTTGTTCCTCCATCGCCATTGCTTCCTTTCAAGAATCTCTTGCTCTAGCATTCGTCTGTCCATTTCACCGCCACCCCCTTTCGTTATGTCTGTCTGTCTGTCTGTCTCTGTCTCTGTCTGTCTCTGTCTCTCTCTCTCTCTCTGTCTCTGTCTCTCTCTGTCTCTCTCTCTGTCTCTCTCTCTCTCTCTCCTCTCTCTCACTCCTCTCCCCCCTCTCTCTCTCTGTCTCTCTTTCTCTCTCTCTCTCTGTCTCTCTCTCTGTCTCTGTCTCTCTCTCTTTCTGTCTCTCTCTCTCTCTCTCTCTCTCTCTCTCTCTCTCTCTCTCTCTCTCTCTCTCTCTCTCTCTCTCCTCTCTCTCCCCTCCCTCCCTCCCTCTCTCTGTCTCTGTCTCTCTCTCTCTCTTTCTCTCTCTCTCTCTCTCCTCTCTCTTTCTCTCTCTCTCTCTCTCTCTCTCTATCTCTCTTTTGAA
>JAWQFJ010002356.1:23368-28368 GCA_034096865.1 Theodoxus fluviatilis
GGGTTGTTGAGGCACCACTGATGACTTTCGGACAATCTTCCTCCATCGATCTCTATCCTCTGTGGCTCGCTGTGAGTCAGCAAAGGTCAAGCCTGTCCACTCTTTGATGTTGTCTTCCCACCTCTTTCTCTGTCTGCCTCTCCTTCTCCCACCTGGTACGGTACCTTGTAGGATGGTCTTGGCCAGCCCACTGCCTCTTGACACGTGACCGTACCACTTCAGCTTTCTGCTTTTCACGATTGAGAGCAGGTCTTCGTACTGTCCAAATGCTCTCCTGCTCCTGTTGCTGACTTCCTCATTCGTGACATGGTCTTTATATGAGATGTTCAGAATCTTGCGGAGTCCAAGACTCGCATGCATACAAGAATACGGAGATGGTCAGCGTGCGCATGAGCCTGATATTCGACGCGATAGTGATATTTCTGTCACGCCATATTGGCTTCAACTTTGCCAATGCTGCTGTTGTTTGTGCTATCCTGGACAGTATCTCTGGTTTGGACCCTTCATCAGTCACGATAGATCCCAGGTATTTGAAGTTGTTCACAGCTTCCAGTTTTTGGCCCTTCACTTTGATTTCCATTTTGAAGCCCCGAGGATTGTTCGTCATCACCTTGGTCTTCTCGGCGCTGATCTCCATGCCATATGCATGTGAGGTCTTGTCCAGGTGCTCGACAAGACTAGTCAGCTCCTCTTCATTTCCTGCTAATCCATCAATGTCATCAGCAAAACGTAAGTTGGTGATCTTTCTGCCACAGATGCTGATTGATCCTTCGTGGTCTGCTAGGGCATCAGTCATTATCCTTTCGAGGAAGAGGTTGAAGAGTGTGGGGGAGAGTAGACAGCCCTGTCTGACTCCGACCGTTGTCCTGAACCATTCACCTGTGGTACCATTGAACAGGACTTCGCTGGTCGCTCTGTCATAGAGATGTTCGACGACATTGATGATCTTGGAGCTGATGTTGTAGCTTCTCATTGTGGCCCACAGCGTAGCATGCCAGACTCTGTCAAATGCTTTCTTAAAGTCTATAAAGACATGGTACAGATGTTGGTGTTGTAGATGTTTCTCACACAGGACTCTCAGATTGAAGATCTGTTCGGTGGTGCTCCTACCTGGTCTGAAACCTGCATGCTCTTCAGCAATGATTTTCTCTGTTGGATAATAAGAGTGAAACCAGTGGGTGGGAAATACAGTAGAGAAAGGGCGTCCAAAAGCTCGTGTAGAGCATTCTCAGGGACATTATTTCAAAGACGCAACATGGGGAGGCAGAAAGCGGTTCCATTTCATTTCAATAGCTTCTAAAAGAGATTTCTACAGGGCATGGAAAAGTATATGTACTCACTTGACGTTCCTGTTTCGTAATGCACGAATTTGTGTCTACTTTGTGATCGCCGCAATCAATGCAGACGAATGTAACGAGCAAACTCAAATAGACAGACAGACAGACACAGATATTCTCATAGACAGACACACAGACACACGCACAACACACACAAACACACACACACAGACACCAGACATACACACAGACACACACACAGACACACCACACAACACACCACAGAAACACAAAGAACGAATGACGAACAAACAAATAAATTATTGACTTGGCCACCAGTCCATTTTAAGTTACACGTACATTTCAATGCAACTACCAAGAAAATCTATTAGTGAAAATAGAAATGTCATGCTCCACGGAATCCAGAGCTTTCAGCCTGCGCTTGAATGCTGGGTACAATAAATTAATCATTAATCTTGTTGTTCTCATTTGTTTACTGGACAAGAGAAGTTCGACGGGTCATCACTGTTCAAATTTACGTACTCAAATACTAAACTTTCTCTAAAGTTCTGCAACGCTGAACATGGAGTAAAAATGCACTTCAGTTCTTTTAGTTCTCTTCACTTTGTTGTTACTTCTCGTGTGTATGTGTTAATGGTTATATAAATCAGTAATTACATACTGCATCCTATACAAGCGTCCCTAAATACTTTTTAAATCTAGATCTTAGAGATGCTGTTTAGTTCCACATGCTTTATTAAAGAGTCTGTAGTAGGAGTATCTAGCACTGTTCCTAACCTATGCTTCCCAATCTGTGAGCAATCTTCCAAGATTTTCCCGATGTTTCTCAGAAATGCTGTCTCATTCAAAAACCTCTGACTTGCCATACCTCATTCATTGTACATCGCAAGCATCCTCTTTACCTTGAATGCCAGACATGAATTGGATACACGCGTCATTTGGTGGTTCATAGGGTAGCCTGCACCCATCCATTTCAAGAGTTTTACAGTATAGATGCTATCGTTAATTTGGCACTGAAGCAAAACCTCCCAGTATCCCAATATACCAGAGCGTCAGGATCGCGTGAGGAAATATTCAAAAAGCTCTTGAGGGGTGTAGATGTATACTTTCTGCAGTGAGATATCATCTATTTTCCAGAAGGATCGGTTGAAAATGAGAATCAAACAATCTAAGTAAACGTCTCATATTACTTGATATATTTGTTTTTTTCTTATTGACTTATCAGAAGTAAAAGGGCAGGTTTAGCCCTACGGCCGAATTATTTTGCGTCCCGTTTGAGCATACCTTTGTAGATGCCATGTTAACCAGATACTTGTTTTCACTTAGTACATCCTTCCCATGAATTTAAGCTCATTAGTAGGCACTACAAACTCTCAGGAAGCTTCCAAGGAATGCAAAAAACAGCAATTCTCTGTAAACCTATTTCATAAAACTCATAAAAAACCTCAACAAAATGGAGAAAATCTGATTGTCGAAGACGAAGAGAGGAAATATATCACATTCCAAGACAAATGCTAATGGAAATCGAAGCGAAAAAAAATGGTAGGAACAGGCTGTCCGGGTTATCTCTCATAGAAATATAATTGTCACATGGTACAGGCGAAGTGCTAATTCATTGCTTTAAAAAAGACTGATGAAATATGACAGACCGATTGAGTTACCATCATGCTGTTAGCAACCTCAGCTCATCTACGCAAGGCCGCTCACTACACGGTAAGTGTGTCTGCACTTTCCCCTGTCGGTGATAGTGCGGGTTTGCTGGCCAGCGTGGTGGAGGTTGTCAGAGATGATGCAGTTCATCTCTCATATTAAGCGCGCTCTACCATGCATGAACGTAGTCGACAGGAACCTGCGGCACTCGCTGCCACAAGATATAGAGTAATTACCCTCACTCGTGAGTTGTCATCGCCAGGGCCTCGGCCGTCTCCCAGATGACAGAGCAGATTCGACAGTATGCCATCTGGCAACATGAGAGTACGAGTGACGCAACCGGCCAGCCACACACTCCCCTGGCTGCAGTTTTCGGCTGCCGGTTCTCAGTAGATGTGTTTGCTGTCGCAGGACACTCTAGTTCTCCATAGCATCCGCGAAAGCATTCACAAACACTTTATTCGCAACATCTGCTTAGAGGGATGTCTCTGGTGGAGAAAGGACACTCTGTGTGTCTTGTTATCCTGGGAACTTTCTGCGTGTTCTGTTCGTGCATTCCGTGGTTTGCCACTTGATGAGTTTGTCACAGCTCTACCATGATCGGCTTGCTCTTCATCAGCCTGAGCACGGGAAGCAAGTCTCGGTTTTTCCCGCACTGACCGCTTGCTTTTGCGTGCATCGGTGCCTGGCAAAGGCGTTTTGTCACCCTTGCCTGCGCTTGGACTAGAGGTTGAACCGGAAGTGGCAGTAACAATGTATGTCGACTTTTGAACCATAAACCGCCGCAACATCAGTTTCTTTAGCGCCCATCACAGGGTGTCGGCACCGACCATATCCATAGTTGTCTCTTGAGGACCGACGACTGACTGAGAGCACTGGTTTTACCATACTTGTCTGAAAGGGTAACCACGTTTCCTTCGTTCACAGAACAAGTTCGGTTCTTCCTGCGCTCATCTGAGAAACGATAGGGATAGCTGGGATGCTTAGGGCGTATCGAGGTCGCGCTTCGCTGCATGGCTGCTCTTCTCTCTCGCACCTGTAGGCCTGTCCTCCACTTGGAGCTGCACTGAGAGCGGGACCCGCGTCCTGTCTACGTTGTCTGCTGGCCTGGCTGCTGTCTGCGTTCCTGTAATGAGGAGCACTTTGTGAGGGATCCCAAACAACAGCATCCCTGTAGAAGAGGTTTTTTTCTTTTCTGAAGTAGCCCACTCGTCCCTCCTTACGGAGATCGCGGAGCACTGCTGCCAGTCTTGCTGTCAGGTCTCCGGATATCTTCACTCTCCTGGATCTGAGAGGCTCCCTGCCACGTTGAAGGAGTGTGTTTGTCTGACCGTGATGCGAGAGAAACGAGGATCGGTCGAGAACGCCCATGCTGTTGGTTACGTGGACCTTGTCGGTGCAAAGGCACAATATCTCTCTCGCCCCAGTCCAGATCAGGCACAGCTTCTCTCATCAGGTGCACTACAGCACGGAGTCAGTCCCATTATACTTTTCTTCCTGCTTCAATGATACCAGCAGCCTGATGTTTTTTCTTCTTGCCTCTAACTACAAATTTGTTAGCTCCTTCTCAGTTTCACTCACATTGTCTAAGCATACGTTCCTGAAATAACTCAGTTTTTATTTGATGTCATCCTGCGCAGATTGGACTGTGTTTTTCCATTCTATCAGCTGCTAGTAGCGCTGAAATGGTCGTTGTCGGCAACAATTCCAGACACTGTACCCGAGGTACTCTGTCCGACCGGACAGAGTACCTCAGGTAAATTTTCCGATCGGACAGAGTACCCCAGTTTGAAATCTCGGTATTTGAACGAGAACTAGACCGCACCCGCCACTCCGCCTGACTGACTTCGCACGCCCGGGGAGTTATGCTAAGATCCGGCCGCGTTAATGTATCTGCGTTTTGTGACAAACGTCTTGCTCGGCGGTACTGTACTCCATGCACCTTAACGGTCCGCGTGATTCGGGTGTAATCTTAAGCTAAACGACGTTTATTGGCGCTGCTGAAATGGTCGAAGTCGGAAACATTCGGAACGTCGTTTAGCTTAAGATTAC
>JAWQFJ010002356.1:35868-50868 GCA_034096865.1 Theodoxus fluviatilis
TATTATTGAAAATCAGTCCTACTCAAAGACTCCTTGGTCCTCAGTGCTTAAACATTCCGAAGTGATAAACACAATTGCTTTGCATGCCACTGCAGATCCCCCTGACGTCAGAGTGCTGATGTCTGGCTGTGCTGCCAACACCACCTACGTCACAGCGGTGGACAGCTCGGTCACCCTGACCTGTGACGTCACAAACGCCTTCCCCGGCAACGTTTCTGTCTACGAGTGGTCAGTGCCTGGCTCTGGCTGGCAGACAGGGGACAGACAGCAACGGCTGACCGTGACGAAGTCCAGTGCGGGACAGTACGTCTGCAGGGCCACCAACAGTGTGGGCACCTCCACCCCCGCCTCTGTCACAGTCGATGTGCAGTGTGAGTTCCTGGCGCTTACCATACGTTTTCGAGGAGCTGTTTGCATTTAGAGTTTTGCACTGAAATAGTAGACAACGGTCTGAGGTTTACTTGTTTGCTACTGCACATTGACAAGTCCTAATGCGAATTCATTGTCTGGTATCTACCTGAAGGTAACATTAAAATTTAGAAATGAGCTTTTCCTTTCTGCCAAGAAACTCATCGGATCTATAGAAAAATGATATTGATTGTTGTGCCTTTCTGATATTATGATACGAACTCGCTCTAACGAATGGCAGACAGTACAAGAGTTCCCGCAAATCTGGCAGTGCAGAGCTGTTTTCTTTAAACCACTCTGCAGAGAACTGATATAATCATTTCCATATTTTTCGTGATTTTCCGTCCCGTAAATGTGTCGACATCACGAATTTTGGATAGAGTTCACAAAACTCTTTCAGTGTTAATTGAAACATTCTGCAAGTTGGTCAAGAAATAATCGTGTTGAAAACGTGAAAACCAAAACGTTATTGCGCATTGGATATGCGACTGTGCACGCAATAACCCAAGAAGTGCGGATAAAAGTAAGTTCCAGAATACTATGTGGATATTCGCGGACAAAATGTACACAGAAGCATCATTAAAACGTCAATAACGAAAAAAAACTAATGCTTATTTAAAGAATGCTAACAGAAAATCGCATATAAAAAGTGTCAGAATGTACACAATATTGTTTTCCGTCCCGCAAATCACAAGCAAATCTCCATTACACTGCTATCACTAGAAATATTAGAAGCACTTTCGAATGCACAATAAATTGGGCACAACATTGAGATATGTATTTCTTGACAGAATTTTTGAAAAGGAAAGACCAACTGCAGCTTCAGAGTGGAAAGCAAGAGTATACTGATAGTGAAGGATGCACCTGTAGAACGTTTGGGCCAGTGATAGAAGGAATGTGTTATTTTACATGCTTATGGATTTTCGTATGGTTGGCATAATGAGAAACCGTTTTTGAATATCTTTTGCTCCAGACCCTCCACAGCTGACTTTGTCCATGACCTCGGTGGCGGTGGTGGAGGGAGGCACGCTGGAGGTGGAGTGTCGGGTGGAGGCCAGGCCTGACGTCACAGCGCTGCGTTGGAGTCGGGTGTCGGGCAGCCTGCCCCCTGGTGCCAACACCTCCCTCCCCCGCCTGCACATCAGTCACGTGACCAGGACCCTGAGTGGCCTGTACACCTGCAGCGCCACCAACCGTCTGTCTCCCTGTGACGTCACTGCTGGTGGAGAGCGCACCGTCTCTGCCAACGTCAGCGTGGACGTGCATTGTGAGTAGTGTCTGCTTCTGTCTGTAACAATGCTAACATCATTCCTCTTTTGTCTTTTTTCACGATCGGTCGGTCGGGCCGTTTCAGTCGGTAGGTCAGTTTGTGTGTGTGTGTGTGTGTGTGTGTGTGTGTGTGTGTGTGTGTCTGTGTGTGTGTGTGTGTGTGTATGTGCTTGTGTCTGGCTGGCTGGCTGGCTGGCTGGAGACAGACATCTTCAGCACTGAAATGGTGAAGAGTTTATTATCAAATAGTTTGTACGTAATGTGATTGCATTGGTAATCTAGACTTGAAATGTCAACGTTTGTTATTTTCTTAATGAGGAAAAACAAAAGAACATATATAGCAGGTTGTCTGTTTATTTTAGGAGTTCTGATAAGGATAAGTTATATTGCCCTGTGATACATGTTAGGGGAAATCAAAACTTTCGACGAGTTTCTAATTATTCCTCAAATGAATGCTTATTCTTGGCCAGATTTTCAAAACATGTTAAAAGCCCACAAGGGAAAGCAGTCACAACCAGTTGAAGAGTTGCCCATAATAGTAAATAAATATATAATGGTGTTTATTTGCGATAATAATTAGGTCCGAATTTTTTGTAAATTAAATTGTGAAAAACACAACTTGAAGTGTTGAAATGCGCCTTATATGAAGGAAATGTCGTCAAAATTGTGTTTTGTCCGTGGACAACATGGCTTAAACTACTACAAACAAAACGTCCAAGAGTTATTGTTCTGCGCCCATCGTTTTGCTGAGAGGGAAAACAAAGTCGAAAAGTGTGTGCTGTTGCAGATTAGTTAATTGATAAATTTTGATGGAATGAGCATCCATAACTTCCAGTAAAGTTGCCACGCTCTTAACTGCCACACTACAGTCAGATCAGATTCAACAAACCCGTGGAGAGCAGACAAGCAAGTAGGATGAAATATTCTAATGAATAATTCTGCAAATCCACCGAACGTTTCAAGCAAAACGGATCAGTTGGGCAATCTCAGACACTTGCTCAGTGGATGTTACGAGTTAGGTTCAATTAATTTAATTCCAAAATCTTGGGTCGTTTATGTCTAGGGGTAAACTCCACAGACCTACTCGCACTCTTCCACTCTCTCATCCAAACAGAGATAGAACAAGTCTGAAATGAGAGGTGGGGAACACAAAATCACAAATCAAATACTTTAATTCCCTTACAATCAAAATTCTAAATGAGCGATGGACGCTATAATTAATTACTAATAGTAATTATGCAACAAATAGTAATCTAATTCCCAATCCCAAACAATGTAATAAATGATCTGCCAAACCAATATTGATACTTAGCTGATGACGATGAAACTTGAGCCAATCACACTCCCAGGGCACGTCAGCCGTGCTCGTAAGCTGCGCGCGCGAGGGGTGAAGTTGAGAGAGGGGGGAGAGGGGAAATGGGTTATCCGGTGCACGGGAGGCACTCACCTATACACGCCTCTCCGAAAACTTCCAGAGTGGGGATGTTCGTCCACCCTGGTGAACCTATCAGGCGAAAGGCTGACTCTTTCTCTCTCTCCTGCGGACACAGGCGACGACAATTCCTCCTAGGGACGAGGCAACTTGGGTAGACTTCAAGTGCCGACAGCTGCAAGCTCAGGGGAAAAACGTAGATAGGCGGCTTGGTCGGACGGGTGGAGCGAGAGTCGGGCAGCAGGCAGGCGACGGGAGTTTTCTTGCTCTCACTATCTCTGCAGACACGCTAGGGACGGGCGTGTACTCGGAACAGGCGGCACGTGCGCGGGGCAGACGACAAGCTTCTCGGTTTCACTCTCTCCTCCAGAGACGAGGGGTGGACAGAATTTCGGCATTGTCAAACTTTCATCTTGATACGGTGGTTGCCATGTAGAAAAATTCTGGAACAGGGCGCCCTACCTACGCAGGTCTGTTCTGTAAAAAATAATAGCTTGAGCACGCCGAATTGTGTTGCACGGGCATTCTATATGCTCGCCAAAACTTCTAGGCGTTTCTCATCCAATCGCAACACCAATGAGAGATCTCGAGTCATGATCTCACCCAATTAGCCAATCACCGTCCAGTCAAATATATATCACCTGGAGTCACATGTCTTCCGTAGTCATTTCTGATTGCTCTCTCCAAGCAAACAATTTCATTAGACAGTTTCTCTGAAGATTCCATGTGGATTGGCTAAACTTAAATCATTAATCAAGAAATGATTAATTCCCAAATAAAACGTGTTATTAACTAATTCCTTCATCAGGCAAGGGTCAGGATTCATTTACTTCTTGCCTCTCCCAATTCTTAACTAAACAGGGCGCATTCTACTACATAAACACGGTTTGGCAGATCTCTCTACATCACAATACGGTTTGGCAGATTTTAACTAAACCCACCCCACTGATTAATCAAACAACAACACAGTGAGGAAGCATGTTTTCGTAACAGTGGACAACAAAGCCAAAGCACAGACCACCTTGTCACCTGCCTGTTGGCATGCCCACGTCGAGAATACGTCTAGCTGACGAAGCAGCAAACGCTTGCGATCACGATTATCAAATAAACGCTGGAAATAGTCAAAACGTTGGCTTGTTTTTCCTTGAGAACGACTGTCAGAACAAGAATGACGATTTTTCGCTCTAAAAGTGCTGTTGTTTTTTTAATTCTTGTTGTGTTTTGACAGACGTCATCAATGCAAAGTGCAAATTTAATCTCTTTTACCAGGACATAGTGTAAAGTCGTTCAGATAAGACCAGGAAAAAAAAACTTGATGCCAATCGATTCCTCTGTAAGTCATCTGCATCGCTGCTGTCAGGCAGTCATAATATTCTACTACAAAAAGTAGCACAATGCAAAGCAATACAATTCAATTCAATACAATACAATACAATGCAATGCAATGGAACGCAACGCAGCTCAACCCAACCCAAGCCAACCCAACCCATCCCAACCCAACCCAACCCAATCCAACCCAACGCAACGCAACGCAACGCAACGAAACCCCCAAACCCCCCAAACCCCCAAACCGAACCCCCAAAACCCCCAAACCCTCCAAACCCCCCAATCCCAACATCAACCTCAACCCTAACCCAACCCAACTCAACCCCAACCTAACCCCAACCCAACCCCAACCCCAACCCAACCCCAAACCCAACCCCAAACCTAACCCCAACCCAACCCCAACCCCAAACCCAACCCAACCCAACCCAAACCCAAACCCAACCCCAACCCCAAACCCAACCCCAAACCCAAACCCAAACCCAAACCCAACCCAAACCCAACCCAACCCAAACAGAACCCAACCCAACCCAAACAGAACACAACCCAACCCAACCCAACCCAACCCAACCCAACCCCAACCCAAACTCACCCCCAAACCAAACCAAACCCAACCCCAACCCAACCAACCCAAACCCAAACCCAACCCAACCCAACCCAAGCCCAACTCAAACCAAACCTCAACCCCAAACCCAACCCAACCCAACCCAAACCCAACCCAAACCCAAACCCAAACCCAAACCCAACCCCAACCCCAACCCCAAACCCAACCCAAACCCAAACCCAAACCCAAACCAAACCCAACCCCAAACCAAACCCAACCCCAAACCACGACCCCAACCCCAACCCCAACCCAAACCTAAACCAAACCCAAACCCAAACCCAAACCAAACCCAAACCCAAACCAAACCCCAAACCCAAACCAAACCCAAACCCAAACCCAAACCCAACCCAACCCAAACCCAAACCCAACGCAAACCCAAACCAAACCCAAACTCAAACCCAAACCCAAACCCAACCCCAACCCAATCACAAACCCAACCCAAACCCAAACCCAAACGCAACCGCAACCCAAACCCAAACCCATTCCAAACCCAAACCAAACCCATTCCAAACCCAAACCCAACCCTAACCCAAATCCAACCTAAACCCAAACCCAATCCAAATCCAAACCCAAACCCAACCCAAACCCAAACCCAACCCAAACTCAAACCCAACCCAAAATCAATCCCAAACCCAACCCAAGCCCAAACCCAACCCAACCTCAACCCCAACCCCATCCCCAACTCCAAACCCATCCCCAACCCCAACCAACCCCAACCCAAACCCAAACCCAACCCAAACCCAAACCCAAACCCAACCCCAACCCAACCCAACCCAACCCCAACCCCAACCCAACCCCAACCCAACCCCAACCCCAACCCCAACCCAACCCCAACCCAACCCAACCAACCCAACCCCAACCCCAACCCAACCACAATAAATACTATACAATAAATACTATACAATAATTATTATACAATAAGTACTATACAATAAATACTATACAATAAATACTATACAATAAATACTATACAATAAATACTATACGATAAATACTATACAATAAATACTATACAATAAATACAATACAATAAATACAATGCAATAAATGCAATGCAATAAATGCAATGCAATAAATGCAATGCAATAAATGCAATGCAATGCAATGCGATGCAATGCAATGCGATGCAATGCGATGCAATGCAATGCAATACAATACAATACATTACAATACAATAAATACAATACAATATGTTGGGAAGGTTCTGGAATGCCCGGGAATGTTGAGGCACAATCGAATTGTTTGCATCAGTTTAATCGTTCATGCCCCCCTGTGGGTTTGGGGTGTGAATTGACCCCCCGCGTCTCCCTACGCGATTCGTAAGAAGTGAATAACGAGGGTCACCGTGACTTGTTTTGCGTTTGCTCTCAACTCTTTGAGTGATATTATTCGAGCTTAATGGCCTTACATAGCATACAAAGGTTGAAAGGCTGTCAAATTCAATCCATCCATCCATCCATCCATCCATCCATCCTCGTTCATGCTGTTGAATGGTTATGTGACGTAGGCAGGGTAAATTCGTCTCCGATGTGTCATGTGACTTTGTTAGCGTTGCATCTAAATGGCCGAGGGGATTCCAGCTTATGCGAGAAAGTTCTGGAACCTGTCTAAAAAGTGTATAATGCGTAACAAAGTGACACGAGAGAGAGAGAGAGAGAGAGAGAGAGAGAGAGAGAGAGAGAGAGAGAGAGAGAGAGAGAGAGAGAGAGAAAGTACATGACTGAGGCAAGATGAGAGCTTAAGAAGAAGATACGTGAGTGCGTAAATTCCTCCTTTCTGACGAATGAGTCCTCGACGGATTCTGTGCCCCAGAGTGAGGTGTGTACTCCAGGGTGTACAAAAAAGAAACAGCGTTCTAGGTGAGAGCGCTATGAGACAAGAGCGCGACAGAAGACACGTGTAAGAGCACAGATAACAGCGATTGTCCTCCGAGAATCCAGTCTCGAGAGTGGAGTTGTTCTGATGATGCTGATTGTGGATTTTTGTCACTGTGTATTGATGACGTAGATACACCTCATTATCATACACCACATCACATTGTCGTAAATGTGAATCAGAGTCAGGGATGAAATAGGATCTTGGTATAGCTACCCCAGTCATTTTCCATTATTCTGTGATGTCAAAGTGTTGCAATGTCCTTATGAAGGCATCCTCTTCGTTGCCGTTGCAGATCTTGCTTATAGCTATGTCTGTTATCAATATTTGTATGGCCATCTGTACATTCTAACAGACAATTGGATTTTCATTTTGTTATTGACATTCCTTTGGGTCATCCTTTGAATCCATTTGACTTTCTGAGCACTTTTCAGAGTAGAATATGCACGCCCGTCCTCTATTTTTTATGTATTGCATTCAAGAGCTTTGGTAACCATTGTCATCTTTTTTCACACTCGTTGTTCTTTATTTGCAATCAGTTTGCGTGACCGTACGGATGTTTTAGTTCTGCGCCTGAAGAAGACATTTCAGATGAACATTTATGCTGTTAATCCATATTTGTCTTGTGAATACAGCGACTTTTAAAGAATACCTTGTTTGTGCCGACTCTTGCAGTAAACCTTGAGTCAGGATTTGGTTAGGGCGGCTGCTGGATTGCGTCACTTATGCTGTCATTGTAGTGCATAGTTTGTTGACTCCTATTCCAGTTATATTGGCGGCATGTTTGTTCACTTTGTGAGATCGTGGAATCTCTTAACTGTCCCACTTCCGGTTGGGGACCGAGAGCAGCAGGACGTGTTCGTGTCGCGCTCCCGCTTACAGCACGATTATGTCTGCTATATAGCGAGCCACGGGCTGGACGAAGCCAGAAATGGATTGCTGATTATGTAGAAGTGGGCCGGATAAGGAGTGAGTAGTTTATTTGGAATTTCTCCCTTTTCTCATTGCTGCTCCAATATGTGACAGTGGCGCCTCTGTTGCCTCTCCATTACTCTTGATAACGGGCTGGCCACTGCTATGGAAGAGTCTACGAACCTGACAAGACGGATACGGGAGTGCAGGTGCGCGGAGACATGCCGTATTTAATGCAGCTGTCATTTTCATCATACCGTTCTTTTCCCCGAGTTTGTGCACCGTTGGAGGTTTGTGCCGACTGATTTGCTGTTGTCTCTTGTCACGCTCGAGTTGCCGCCGTAACGCGTTCAGTGTCTGCTGACGTCAGATCGGACAGAAAACACTATCCTTGCGAAGCTCGATTATTTCAACATTGAATGCCTGACAAATGTGTTCGCTCATGAATGTGATGGGACGATTTGACTTTGGAGATTTGTGCAGTGTTCAGCGCTAAATAAAAGCGTACGGTTTCTTATTGGATTACTGCATGAAACGGCACTGAAGTGACTGCATAAGAGGTCTCAGTAGACACACAATCGCCATTCGTTTATTGCGCATTGGTTGCATGCTGTGGGAGGTGACCTTCAACTATCTATGACTATTTACCTTTTTCATTTGGATTGCTGTTAAAAGGAAAAAAAATTCCGTTGAATCTATCGACGAGCCCGTTGAACTCTTGTTTGAGCTTTGCATTGCATGTGCAGGCCATGGGTGTCAGCATTGAAACGTACAGGCTAAGAATAGGCCTGCACGCAGGGCACGCAATTCGACGAAGGAGTGATCACACATCATTCACCAGCCCAGGAAATTGGCTATATATAGCCCTTTGCGTGCATTTTGCGATCGGGATGCTAGGCGCTATCGCAGTACTGAGCGGAGCTTACCTCTGTGGCTCTACAACAGGTGGGAGGTTAGCCTGCTCTGACTACGCGTGCGGTATTGCTCAAGCGCTCACTCGGAGAAGTTCGAATGTACACTTGAACCCTACGGAGCCATTCAGATCATCCACGTACGTGGGATGCGATGCCAACTTGTGCTCTCCGTTATTCAAAATACCGACGTACACAGGATACGACGTTGACTTGAGGAGCTTGCTGTTTGAATCAGGCACGGTTGAACTGAATCCAGGCCCAGATGAAAAAACGGCATCTAGTGAGGAGTTGCAGGCCCTGAAGGAAGACATCAGACGCGGCATGGAAATGGACAAAGAAAGCATTGAAAAGAAGATCACAGAACAAACTATGATTATAATGTCCGCCATTCAAGGTGTGTCAACAAAGCTGGACAGGCTCGAAGCTGACGTGCTAGCGATGCAAGAAAAAATAACACAGCTAGACCATGAAGTCGAAGATCTCAGCGCATCATCGCAAGACGCCGGCAATAAGCTTGAAGAGCTGGAGACAAGACTGGAGGAAAGGGACAGGAAAGATAGGCGCCACAATATAGTTGTCTATGGAGTGACTGAACTGGAGAACGAAAGAAACGACACACGACAGAAGAAAATCATTGACATTTTCAACGAAGTATGCCCTCATCGTTTCTCTGACAACAATATTGCATATACACACAGGGTAGGCAGGAAGACAGAACGAAGACACAGACCACTCATCGTCCAGTTCCTCCGAATGGCGGACAAGTTGGCCATACTTGGGGCCAGGGAGCAGCTGAGAGAATGTGGGTATGGCGTTGCCAACGATCTGACTGGAAGACAACGAGACATGATTCAGCAGGCCAAACAGGAAGGGATGATGGGCTATTTTGTTGGCGGTCGATTCTACACCAAACCCAGGGAGGTGTGTACGGAAGGAACAACCATATATCCCCTAAGTCACCAACATATTCCTACTAGCCAAGACCCAACAAATACAATGCATGGACAAGACATTGCACGTAGATCTGGAGGGGTTCAGACGCTGGAGCACAATGTGGCCAACGAAGTCAACCCAACTGCGACACCAGCGCTTGAGGTAACCCATACTAGACAAGATTACCTGAACGGACCCAACGTAATGCCTGACCCACGGACCAACGAATGCTCCGTACCAGCGGGATCTCCGAGCGCTGGACAACAGCGCGCTGTTACTAGATCCTCCAAACGTCCTACTTCGAGGTCTTCACGACATCGGCCGCAAACCAGCTCAACGCGACGTGGGTTCTCAAGATAGGAGAGTGGCCGAGGCCCAGGGGGTACGAGCAGTCAAGACCAGACAACATTGACAGGTAGAACCGTTTTCAAATTTCTGAGCTGGAATATCGAGGGGTTCCTTTCAAAACTTGAAGAATGCGAATTTCTCAACTATCTGAAACAATTCTCATTCATATGTCTGACAGAAACTTACATAGAGTATCTCAGTGAATTTACGCTTTTCAACCAGTACATGTGTTACCTTAGTCCGGCTCTGAAACTATCGCAGCGAGGGAGGCGATCGGGGGGAGTACTATGTCTGGTGAGAAAACAGATCGCCAACCACTTCAGCATTGTTGATATGAAATTCGACAATACCTTAATTTTTAGGATTGATCGTGGACTATTTGGCACAGACAGCGACGTTATACTTATCTGCACTTACGTGCCACCGTATGGATCTCCGTATTATGCCCACAAGGAAACTGTTGATGGAATCGAGCTCCTAGAAAACTGTTTATTTGGATTGCTTGATAAATGTGGTGATCTCCCAGTGATATTATGTGGAGACCTCAACGCTAGGACGGGCACTCTGAACGCAAGCGAAGAGTGTGAACTACATGACGTAACCGCAAATCAGTTCATTGAAAACAGAGCCTCGCAGGACAACGTCATAAACTCGTTTGGGAACTCCTTGCTCTCGTTATGCTCCGCATTTAACCTGGTGATACTAAACGGTCGTACACGGGGAGACAGCATTGGGAAATATACCAACATTTCAGTGCACGGTGATAGTGTAGTGGACTACGTGATTGCATCCAGATGTTTAGAGGACCACTGTGAGAGTTTATGTATAACTCCAAATGTGTTGTCAACCCATTTGTGTGTAGAGTTTACAATGCGATCAAAGGATCTACACTGTGATGATGACAAGTCTGGATGGATCATCAGACATCGAAGACCAGTATGGAATGAACATACTTCACTGCAATATCTGCAGACTCTAGATGCAGGTTTGGCACAGCTAGGTGAACTTGGGTCCTTCGAGACCAATATTGGCATTGACGAGTTCACAGACATCCTTACAGAGAACATCGTCAAGCCTGCAGAATTTATGATGGACGCGTACCGAAGTAGAAAGGTATTAACTTACCGAACCCAATGGTACGACAATGATTGCCGGGCCCTGAAAAAAAGGTTGTATAAGGTGTTACATAGATACTGCAAGAGCCTACGAGACGATGTAAAAAATACTTACCTAGAAATGAGAAGACAATACAAACAACTCATCCGTAAGAAGAAGAATGATTTTCGAAGCAGGTTCACTTCTAATCTTGTGTCCAGTGTTGGAACCCCGACCCTATTTTGGAAACATATAAAAGAAATGAATGGTCACAAGAATAGATACAATGATATACCAACCAATACATGGTATGAGCATTTCCAAAAAGTATTTCTAACCGCATGCGATGAGTCTAATTTGTTCGAGTGTCCAGAGCCTGTTGACAACTCACAATTAGATGAACTAGATAGAGAAATAACGGAAGACGAAATAAAGGAATCAATAAAGAGACTGAAGAAAGAAAAAGCAGCAGGTCAGGATGGGATCTGTGGAGAAATGTTGAAGTTAGGAATCAGTAAGATAACTCCCCACTTGCATAAACTTTTCAACCTGATCTTCGCAAAAGGAAAATTTCCCCTGTCGTGGACAAAGTCAGTCATAGTTCCCATTCACAAGACTGGTGACACTCAAGACCCAGATAACTACAGAGGCATAGCCATAACGAGCACACTGAGCAAAGTATTCATGAGCATACTCACCAATCGTTTAAAGGAGTGGGCTGAGGATCAAGGTCACATACAAGAGGAACAAAGTGGCTTCCGTAAAGGGTATTCCACTATTGACAATATATTTACTCTTCATTCCATCATTGAACATCACCTCTGCAGGAAAAAGAAGCTGTACGTGGCTTTCATAGACTTTCGGAAAGCATTTGACTCTATCCATAGACCAGCACTTTACAAAGTACTGAGTAACTGCAACTTACCTGCGAAGATGTTCAGGATGATACAGGGTATATACAGAACAGTGACCTACTGTGTAAAGGGATTTGAAGGGTGTACAGATTATTTCCCTAGCCACAGGGGACTGAAACAGGGTTGCAATCTGTCACCCCAACTGTTTTTGTATGTAGCAGCTGCTATCACGACTGAAGTAGTAGCTAAAGGGAAACATGGAATACAACTTCTACCAAATGGACCGGAACTGTACTTGCTGCTGTTCGCCGACGACGTGGCACTTATGTCGGACACTGCCATAGGTCTGCAAAACCAGATTGACATATTGATGTGCTCTGCTGCTATGTATGGTCTGACCATCAACGCAACTAAATCGAACGTGGTTGTCTTTCGTTTGGGCGGACCACTAGCTAGCCACGAAAAATGGTTCATTGGACAGCAACAAATCCAAACACACAAGGATTACAAATATCTTGGGGTCATGTTTACCACAAGGCTGTCGTCTAACACGCCACAAAATGATCTGTCAAAGAGAGCTAAAGCAGCAATAGTGCAAATTCATAAATCTATGCGAAGAGTGAGTTGTACATCTGTAAATATTTTCTTGAAACTATTTGATGCACAGGTACAACCAATCTTGATGTACGGGTCTGAAGTGTGGGGACTGGATAAATGTGACTGTATAGAGAAAGCTCATTTATTTGCACTGAAGAAATTACTTAATGTGCACCCGAAGACTCCCAATGCATTGGTGTACGGTGAACTGGGAAGATTTCCCTTGCACATCAACACAGCCATCCGTGCGTTGAAATATTGGCTTAGAATTCTAAGAATGCCACTACATCGATACCCTCGAATGGCGTACGATATGATGTTAAACAGGGCACAAAACTTCAATAACTGGGCCAGTAAAGTTAAAAGAATTCTGTCAAAAACTGGTTTCGACCACATTTGGGCAGAACAGTCAGTAACGAACGAAAGGTTGTTCTTATGTACATTTAAACAAAGACTGATAGAAGGCTTTGAACGAGAATGGTGTGAGAAAATGATCAGCAATCGATACAACATTTACCGAACTATAAAACCCGGCATATGCATGGAACCATATTTGCATTTCATAGACAGACAAATTTTCCGAGATGCCCTCACGAAATTTAGATTAGGGATTAGTGAAATAAATGCTCACAAGTACAGATATGCTGCAGATGTGGATCTTACGTGCCCGGTTTGCACTGAAGAGGAGGAGGATGATATTCACCTGTTACTTCAATGCCCTGTATATGAGGACCTAAGAAGTAGATATCTGAAACTTGATCAAGTTAGACGAAACGAGGATACCTTTGTCCGGTTGTTGAGCTCCACTGAAGAACAAATAATCAGAAAGGTTGCTTTGTACATCTTCTTAGCTCTGAAACGTCGTGATATAGCGACACGACACACCATTCCTGACTAGAAATTGTTACACTACCCCTTTGCAATGGGCTGGAGGCCTAGCAAATAAACTATTCGTTCGTTCGTTCGTTCGTTCTTAACTGTCCTCAGTAGTTATGCCTCCCATGCACCCTACTGACTTCTGCTGAGTACGCTACTATCTGCTCCAATCTTGTAGCACCTTTTCTTCACAACCATGTAGCCATCTATACAGAGCGTATATCAACCCCTGTTTGACTTGATCTCAATACTGAGTATTGGAGTAAATTATCGTGAGTGTCACGGCTCAAGCGGATTTGTCTTGCCTCCATTGCTTTGGCTTTGTATGTTTTTGCTTGCAGTCCCTTTTAAATTAGTATATACAGTCTTTTAAAATATACCATCTGCTATGTGCAGCAACGCTACGTGGTTCTTAAGTTTATTTTACATCTTTTGCGGCTTGGTGCGTAGACTGTTTTGATGTTAATACAGTCCCTGACAAATGCTTTCTATAAGAAGTCGCCTCCAAGATCGCCAACTAACGAAGGAAGGTAGGAATGACAATGACAAACATTTCATGACATAAGTTAACAACGCGTTTGCACTTTCACTCTTACACACTCACACAGCAAAACACACACTGTCACAATAAGCTGGGTTGAAATAAAAATTTCTTTACGCATAAACGTTCATTTTTTTGTTAATCGTGGTTCTGAACCTTGAAGACTATTTTCGTAACAACGTGGATGAACATCCTTGAGCTTTGTAGACTTTAGTTATATTCGAGGTAACTCCCATTTCATCGCAGGAGCTGCACTTCACGAAATTGCAGCCATTGTATTTGCTCAAAACGTTCATGCTCCTTCTGTTTCATACTGAACTTCTTTACCATTGTAATGCTGGGATTCCTCTCCCTGTCTCTTTATTCTTCCCTCATGCTATTGCTATGAAAGAGCTTTTCTTCTTTTTCAGTCATCGTGTCCTTCTAGCAAAAGAATACACTGAAGGCAGAATACATTTGCATTTGACAATTTTGGAAGACTGATCAACACATGAAGAAAAATAAATCAGAACCACGATAATTTCTATGATTATCTGTACGATAACATTTCTTCGTTTCCATTGTAATGTCTGAAATTTTTGCATGGTCCGTATTGCTGGAAAATGTAATTTTGAAAATTATCTTCTAAGTCAGTCCATATCAAGATTAAACTAACATCAACCGATGATAATATATAGGAATTTGGACAATTCTGGGTAATGTGATCGGTAGACCTACCTCTGACGTTGGTTTTTATTTCTTTCTTTCTGTGAATTTAGTGAAATTGCCCATATGCTTAAAATAGAATGGTATGTCGAAAAACCCAAAACATTAGCAGACGGGACCAGTACAGTCTTAGACATAACGCTTTCGGATGCAGTGGTATACCGAAAACTCAGAACTGGGTATTTTTAATGAACTTAAAGATAATATACTTGCATTTAAAGATAACGTTTTGAACCTTTCTTTCTGAACATTTTAGGCTGGGAGTACAGTAACCTCTGACGTATGCTTAACATACCCTCACGAACATCGTACCG
>JAWQFJ010002356.1:55868-58368 GCA_034096865.1 Theodoxus fluviatilis
TGAAGTCAGATAGGCACATGCATTGGCACCATACTGGTGCTTTGGCAATGATCCTGATTTGCAGCCTCTGTCATTAACATTTCAGTGGCAGACGGTAGGGAAAACACATCTTTGAGTATGCCTACCATGTACCGAAGTGCCTGCTGTATATATGCCTGGAAATAGCATCTGAATGCAAAAGTTCACGGTGACTATTGTGCAAGTGTGTGCTGACATGACCTATGTTTACCAAGGCCTCCAGTCAGATTTTCATGGAGCCTTGCACACTGACAACTGTGATGAAGGGACTGCATTTCTTCATGCACCTCAGCTGCGCATTTGGTAGTCTGCCTTAGTGGTCCCCGGCCCCATACTCTACCGCTTGTCCTCCCACACGACTATTAACCCAACATGACTTGTGCCCATTATGATGTCGACCGATAGGTCCCACTACTCCTCTCACCAGATGAAGAATAGAAGCCCGAACCAGGAATTGAGATAATTGCAGACCTCCTTGAAAACCATGCAGGATCCAACCAGACAAATTTTGAGTGATGCCAGTAGCAAACGACGAAGAAAATTCTACAAGAAATTAAAAAAGTGAAGGTTGGTCTGGAGAGGAAGCTGGAGACACTTGTCATGGAATGGACAAAAGAGAAGTCTAAATATACATATATAGTCAATGGGACATCTTGAGATGTGTTGTATGCATTTGCTCCTCACCGTTTGCCTGGAACATTACTCCATATTTCTCCCAATCAACCAATCTTCTTACCTATAAATCAAAGTAACCTCATTTCAGCTATCACGATAAGAATCACTGATCAATCAGGAAATATTGTAGACTTTAGACTTTAGAGGTGAAATAGGGATCCTTTTTTGTCTTTAAAAGAAATCTATCTTAAGATATAGATGAGGCGTAATTATTATTTAAAATGGAAAGTTGTTGGAGGCCAAATCCTGGGTCATATTTTCAATCTTGCCTAAAAAGCTTTCTCTTCTGGAACGAAGATACTCACTGAAAAATGATCATTTACAAAGCAGCTTGTTTCAGATTCAGCTAAAAGCATTGCAGAAACACAGGCAAAATGGCTTGGGGAACAGGCAGTTGAGCGTATTGTTAACAGAATAAGACAATCAACCAAATCAAGTAGTCCTGAGGTTATGAACAGTGCAGTTCCAATGCCTATGAGTGAAGCAGTTCCAAACCACAATGCAAAGGTCTTATTAGCCATTTGATCTCAGGATCTGGTTTTAAAAGGTTGTGACAACAGCATGAAAAGGGGAGAGAACTTTGCAAAGCACGTTATGAAAGGGAAAGCATCTCTCAGTTGTCTTCCTTCCCACAAACTCATTCATTCATACCCAACACAGCAAGGGAAGCTAATTAGTCAAACATACATTAAGTACCTCCTAGCCTATACTGGTTTGAATTCCTGCAAAACGTCAGAGAGCTGTGAAAAGAGACTGCCAGCACCGTTGCTCCCCACTTTGTCAGGACACGGATTCGGGACGCAAGATGTCACAGGGGTTTTCTTCCGTGATGTCGGTGGTTCCAGATCCAGAGATACAGCCAATCACTGGAAGGATGCCCATACTCCACCGGCTGTAAACCCCAAGATCGACCCAGTTTCTGACAGCAGGCGATCTTCTGCAAGTTGCCGTGCTGGGGCTGATGAAAACACAGACACATCTGAGCAGAGCGAGCTCGTAGCCACAAAACAGCCGACTGCACCAACTCTTCAAACTTCGCGGAAGTAGGCGATAGGCCGTGTAAACTGTTCATGCAACGCGTACTTTCAATGGCTGGCCTCCAGTTCTGGTGTTATTTACGCAGTTTCGTTAAAGTATATTGTTACTCTTCATTCTTCTCATTGTGCTGGGCCTGCAGGCCTACTCAAAATATATTCGTTCGTTCGTTCGTTCATTCGTTCTGTCTTTCGTTGGTTCTATATAGATTTTTCGTAGTATTTGTTATAGATTCTGATCTGACTGTTCTCTTTATTAAATTATCATCCAGTATTTCAATTTGTACTCTCTCCCTTATTTGTTCCTGCAGTCTAGTTTTGCACTCATTATCCAGCAGAAGATGAGTATTTATTTTCCATTATCCTGGATTTCTGTCTGGAATAAATGCATCTAGTTTGAGATCAACAAGAGAGTGATTAAACAGCTGACCTGAGATAGTGTGTCTGTCTAGTATTTGAATTTGATGACACCAAACTGTAATCTAATCTACAATAGATTCTGGGTGTACCATTAGAGTGCCATGTAAATATTTTCTGGTTTGCGTTGAGCAGTCTAGGCAGGTATTTTGCAATGGCAGTTCGTTACTTGACCAACTCATGTTAAAACATGCTCCTCTATATCATTTGGTTGTGTATTCATTATCCAATAAGTATCTTACCCAGCAGCATTGTAACTGCATCAGTTCATCATTATCATACATTATTGTGCACAGTATAGTGTAGATGCAGAGGAAGTCATTGTGTTGGCTCTCTCGTGGTCCTACCATACCTGG
>JAWQFJ010002356.1:68368-88339 GCA_034096865.1 Theodoxus fluviatilis
TGCAGTAATTTTATTAAATGATTGCTGTGGGTGATGGTTATTGCCCCTTGATCTCTGCGAGGTATTTATTGATTGTTTTCACCATTTTCGTCAACAATGTAATCGCCTTGTCAATCATATGTTGTAGTACTTTTAAGAACGTAATGCATATTACTTTGTTGTATGGAATGATGTGCTATGCTAGAACTTTCAAATGGGTTTTAATTGACTGTCTAGGCTTTGTAGTGCCGAAGTTGACCGTATATACAGTCGAGACCGGATGTATAAAACACCGGATGAATGAAAGTCTGGATGTATGAAAGGGGCAGGCAGGGCCCCGGCAGAAGCTACTCTTTGTTATTACTTAGAATTTTCCGGTTGTATGAAAATCGGATGTATAAAAGTCCGGTTGTATGAAAGCAAATCTCTGGTCCCGAGCAGCACAAATGTGTTGTTGCAAGACCGGTTGTAGGAACATGAAAGTAGACCCAAGTCACCAAAGTGTGGTCAGAGTAATTTCCCTTCCATAGCGACTCGAACTTGCAAAATGGCGGACCCGCACAGAAAGCGAAAGTTACAGGCAAACGTAGTGTTGACATTGTCTGAGCGAATTAAAATCATAGACAGTCCACATAAATCCCGAACACAGATGGCCATTGATTTAGGTGTCCCCCTGCCAACGCTGTCGAACATCATGAAAGACAAGAACAAATATCTTGCTCAGGCAAGAAGCGGCGACATTGTGACGACAAGCAAGCGGGAACGGAGCTCTCAGCTGCCGTCTGTGGACAAAGCTCTGCTGGACTGGTTTACGTCATGCAGGTGGGCTTTTCTTATTTTTTTCCTTATGAATTTTTATTTGTTGATTGATTTGAAACTGTATGTTGTTACTGTTTGTGCTCTAAAAGTGGGTATCAGTGTGTCACATTGTGTGTATGAGTGTGCACGAACGCACGTGTCAGTGTGTGTAAGTGTGCGTGCATGCGTGCGTGCTAGTCTGTGTGTGTTTGTGTGTGTGTCTGTCTGCCTGTCTATCTTCCTGTCTCGGTGCCCGTGTCCCTGTCTGCCTGTTTGCTGGTCTGTCTGTCTGTCTTCTTGTACGTTGTGCCACAGTGCCTGATTTTCTGCTAGCCTAAAAACTCATGGAGGTGGGGGCCGGGGGGAGGGGCATCAAGCTATGGGCGTTCAATATCCAGTTCTAAATTCTACACTACCTGTGTGGCTGAATTCAGCTTCAATATCCAGTTCTACATTCTACACTACCTGTGCGGCTCAATTCCGCTTCTCCCTTACTCCCCCACCCCCCGCGCCGTCCCCTACCCCTCCTCCCCACCATCGTCCCTCCAACCCTCGATCTGGTCGTAGCGTCCTCCTCCCCTTCTGACGCAAGTATGCATTGTGTGTGTAAGTGTGCGCATGATGTGTGTGTGTGTCCTTGTGTGCATGCATGTGGGGGTGTGAGTGTTTATGTGTGTGCGTGCGTGCGCGAGGGCGTGTGAGAGCGTGAGCGTGGATTTTTGCATGCGTGGGTTTCTGCTGTCGCTCGAGTACTGGTTGCGTCAATGTAGTAAGACATCTGTGATACTTGACACACGATTGTGATACATGTACAAACTTTACACCTGTGTGCGTGCGTGTTTGTGTGAGTGTGTGTGTGTGTGTGTGTGTGTGTGTGTGTGTGTGTGTGTGTGCGTGTGCATGTCAGTGTGTGTGTGTGCGTGAGCGCATCAGTGTGTGTATGTGTGTAGGGGGGAGGGGGAGGAAGTGGTGGTGGGTGCAACAGTTGTGTGTGTGTGTGTGTGTGTGTGTGTGTGTGTGTGTGTGTGTGTGTTTGTGTGTGATGGCACAATATCCTTTGTTTACATCATTTACTGACCAACCACACATGAGTTCTCCGCATGGAAGTGTATTATAGAATTTGAATTTGAATTAGCTGTCAAGAAATGACTCAATGAGTGCATAATTCCACCACTGATTTCTTTATAAAGATGTAATTCAACTCTTTTTTTTAATTTCCACATTCAGGTTAAGCAACGTTCCCCTTGACGGCTTGATCATCCGCTTCAAAGCCGAGGCGTTGGCTGCGTCGATGGGAGAAAACAAATGGGCATGCACAAATTCCTGGCTGCAGCGTTGGAAGACTCGACATGGCCTTGTCTTCAAAAAGATGCATGGCGAGAGGGCTTCCGTCGATGAAAAGTCAACAGACGCTTGGATCGAAGACATTTTGTGCCCAACGCTAGACAGATGCAAGGCCGACGACGTCTACAACGTGGACGAGACAGGTCTGTTTTGGTAACTTCTTCCTGACAGAACATTTGCCTTCAGAGGGGAGACTTGCACTGGAGGAAAGAAATCGCGCGAGAGAGTGACAATCATGTTTTGTGGCAACATGACTGGAACAGACAAGCGTCAGCCAATCTTTATTGGCAAATACGCGAATCCGAGATGCCTCAAACACGTCAAGAAAGGTTTGCCTGTGCAATATGACAGCAACGCATCTGCTTGGATGACAAAAGAAATCTTCAAACCCTGGCTCATTCAGTTTGACAGAGACATGGAAAGGCAAAATAGGAAGATCCTACACGTGATGGACAACTGTTCCAGTCACAAATTGCCTGATCTCCGTGCAGTCGAGGTACTGTTCCATCCGCCAAATGCGACATCGAAACTCCAGCCCCTTGATGCGGGCATCATTTACAATTTCAAAGTGAAGTACAGGAGGTCCATGTGTTTGAACCTTCTCGCCTGCACTGAGGGCGGAGGAGGTACCTATCAGCCGACTCTTCTTGATGCCATACACATAACGACGCAGTCATGAGAAAAGGTCACTACAGACACCATTGCCCACTGCTTTCGCAACGCTGGCTTCCGTCATTCCTCTGTTGACCAGACAACATCAGATTCAGAACCGTGCCTTGAGAAAGACCTGCAGGATCTGCAGGAAGTGGAGCCGCTCCTTTCTCGCCTGTTTCCGTGATTACTTCACTGTTGATGAGGAAGTGCTCACCGAGGATCCAACAGCTGCACCGGATGTAGCAGCAGAACTGTGCACTTCCAGAATCCCAGATTCCGATGCATCTTCAGAGGAAGAAGACGAAGAAATGCCCCAGGTGTCATCAAGAGAGGCTATGGCATCCGCAACGGTCACACGCAACTTTTGTATGCTGACAGAAAAGACGGAACTGATCAAGTGCTTCAATGGGTTCAAAGAGATGCTCTTACGCCACATTGAGAATTCAAAAAAACAGACACGGGTTTCAGACTTTTTTGAAAGAGACAGTGGCATTGGAAGAGAGGAAGAAGGAAGTTCCGTGGGAGGAGAGGGAGGAGGAAGTGGCATGGGAGGAGAGGAAGGAGGAAGTGCCCTTGGAGGAGAGGAAGAAGAAAGTGCCCTGGGAGGAGAGGAAGGAGGAAATGCCCTTGGAGAAGAGGAAGAAGGAAGTGCCCTGGGAGGAGAAGAAGGAAGAAGTGGCCTGGGAGGAGAGGAAGGAAGTGGCCTGGGAGAAGAGGAAGGAGGAAGTGGCCTGGGAGGAGAGGAAGGAGGAAGTGCCCTGGGAGGAGAGGGAGGAGGAAGTGGCATGAGTGGAAGGCAAGGTGGAAGGGGCGTGGAAAGAGAGGAGACGAGACAGAGTGGGAAACAGACAGGAGAAAGAGGGACGTGGGATGACTTTGGAAAGCAAACACGGCTGTCATACTTTTTTTTTAAAGAGACAGTGGAAAAGGATGAGAGGAAGAAGAGAGTTGCGTGAGGGGAGAGGGGACGAGAGAGAGGGGAAAGGAGAGTGGAGAAAGAGGGACTTGAAATGAGACGGGAGACACTGGGGGGAGGAGAAAGGAGAGAAAGGAGTTTGGAAGGACATGGGAAAGCGAAGGGAGAGAGAGGGACTTGGGAAGAGAGGAGAGGGAGGGGGTAAGAGAGGGCGGAGACAGGGGCAGTTGTAGCGGAAAGAAAAGAAAATTGGAAGACGGGGAAGAAGGAGAAGTAAAAGTTTGTGGTGCACACGAGGGGCAGCCGCTAGCCTTTCACCCCACTAATGTGGAATGGAAGGTTCACCAGTGTGCAAGATTGGGCCTTTCGGGCCCTTTGTTTTTGCCCGAACGGTGTCCAACCCAAAATCTTGGGGTCCCTTCGGAGTTAAACCACATTGTAGGGGGTGGGAACTGCCTGTACCGTGCCATAAGCCTTGACTTATGTGGTAGCCAGGCCGAGCACATGGTTGTCCGAGAAAAATAATCGACATCATGTGCAGGAATCACCAGGCTTTCTCTGCATACGTGGATGGAGATGTAGGTGATTATCTCGCTCACAACACCCTCCGACCCCGTTCATGGGGGTCGGATGTAGAGATATTCGCGGCTGCCACCCTCCTTCAAACCACCATTGTGGTGTACACAGCCACGTCCGAATGCTCGCGGAGATGGCTGCCACACCCACTCCTTTTCCTGATAAGTGGAGTAGACAGGTCCGAGGAGAACATTTACCTCCGAAATGTCTGTGGCCATTTTGAGCGGGTGGTGTCCACAAAGGTAGTCTAAATGAGGCTACCCTGAAAACTTCCCCACAAACTGATTTTTATATAGATTCTATAGCTGTAAATGAGTTAGTCTGTTTAATTTTTTGTCCATTCAGTCAATTATTTAACATGTTATAAATTCGTCACGAAAACCCATAACAGCACAGAAGGCATTTTTGTTACATTTATAACCAGAAACATTGGTCATGGATGTGAATCAGTTGTTACCTTTTTATGTTCTTTTTATGTTGTTGTATTTTATGTTGTTGTATTATGTTATGTTGTTTTTATGATCTTGTTGTTGTTGTTGATTTTATCCATTAAACTGATTTTATGTTTAACTCCATTTATAATCTGTTTCGTTAGTCTATTCAGTCATTTACCCTGTCATAAATCTGTCATGACTGAAGAGCCATAATAGCCTAGGAAGGCATTTTTGTACAATAAAAACCAGAGGCATTGGTCGTGGGTGTGACTCAGTTGTTGTTTTTCAGATTGTTGTTGTTTTTATCCATTAAACTGGTTTTAAGTTTAACTCGCTTTTTTGTATCCAGTGCGCGCGCGTGTGTATGTGCTATAAATGTGTGCGTTTTGGAGAGAGAGAGAGAGAGAGAGAGAGAGAGAAAGAGAGAGAGAGAGAGAGAAATGAGAGAGAGAGAGAAATGAGAGAGAGAGCTGAGAGAGAGAGAGAAAGAGAGAGAGCTGAGAGAGAGAGAGAGAGAGAGAGAGAGAGAGAGAGATCTGAAAATTTTATTTGCTACGCCAACGGTCCTTACAAAGCTTTCACGACCAAGAACATCGTTGTGGAAGGAACACACACAATACAGTTGTGCCACACACAAACACACAGACGCACGTACGCGCGCACACATATACACAGAGATAGAGGGGGGGGGGCGGAGGGTGCACGGTACATGCAAATCAGAACAGTTCCTTACACAAACAGTTGCTCTTTCTCCCGGTTGTCCTGATTGTATGTAAGTACGTGTACTTTCCATTTGTTATTCACAAACGTTTTCTTCTAACTAGGATATATATCAAAACATTTAAACATAAAAAACAAATAAAAACAAAAATGATATGAAAAACTACTTTTATCAAGTAAAAGATGCGTGGCCGGATGTATGAAAGTCGATCCTCAATATTTTCATACATCCAGTTAACCGGATTTAGTAAAGACCGGATGTATGAAAGACAAAAAGTGGATCCAGACGATTTTCTTACATCCGGTCTCGACTGTAGTGGGACTTTGCACTCTATAATTGAGGTTGAGGGGAACACATCAAGAGAAATCTTGGTGATATCATGAGGCAGTGATAGCCTGGGAATGTGCGGCAAGACCTTTCTTTACTTTCTTTGTGTGTGTGTGTGGTTTTGATGTTTTTGTGTTTTTTGTGGGGGGGGGGGGGTTGGGGGGGGGGGCTGGAGTGGGGGGTGAGGGGGAGGTGGGAGGGGGGGGGGGTGCAATAGGTTTTGACTTGCTGAAGAAAGCTCTTAACAATATACAATTCCTCCAACTGACCGACTGGGATAGGCAATTTATTGTAGTCAGTTGCTCCGATTCCCCAAGGGTGGCTAGATCTAACTTAACTGTTTGGTTTATCAAAATAACATCGCTTTTAGAAATGCTAACGCTTCAATGGTTTCTGCAAATTGAAGAAGAAGTAACGCTTTCAATTATGGTGTAATTACAAACAAAATATTTAGCATATACGATGATATGCAAAAGCTAAAAGGCTGTCAAGGAAACAGTTACAATTTATGTATTATTTCAATCAGGACGTACAAGTAATACAAGCATTGCATTAACATAGGAGTGATCGTAATACTTTTTTTCTAAATAGGAATTTGATGACATTTTACGATCGACAGTGTTGAATATGAGTTTTACAGAATATTATATTTCTGAATCAATTGTTCGGTTTTCATTGTCCATTTGTCATTGATTAAATTGCCATACAAACCAGCTTCCTGGTTGTGTTCCCACACATGTTTGAACTTTTTAATTGAAAGCAAGATAGTATAATGCACACTCATTGAAATAGCATTCAGACACAAACAACATTGAAGCACTTATTTATTCTTGAATACTTTGATAAAAACAAGCCCGTGTGTACAGCTAAAATATGAAGCTATATGAAATATGAACAGAATGTTAAGTAGACAATATTTATCAACATATATCTATGCCTGAAGAAATGATCTCGGATCAGCTGAAGAGAAAAGATGTTTATATATATTGACTGTTCATTATATTGAACACTTATTTCACACCGTTGTTTGAGAATGCTAGACACATCCTCGAGTTGTCAGTATAGATGTATCAGTATACACGTACATGTATACTAAAACCTTTACGTTTAGAGCAGAACACCAGCGTGAGAGACGCCAGCCGTTCAGACTGACCTACACGGGACTGGGCCAGCCAGCAGACGCCACCATCAACTCACTGAAGGTTGCAGACCAGCCGCCAGTGTGGTACAGACCGATCTCGATGATGCTAGCTTATAATCGCTTATGGTTCCCTATCCCACTGTTTCCCCAGACACAGACTGGGCAACGGATTTAAAGGAGGGGAGGGTGTAATGGGGTGAACTGGTACTATTGTCGCTGTGTGTGTGCAGGCCTCCGGCGGCGATGACCGAGTGAGCGACATTCGCAGTGCAGGCGGCGGCAACGTGGTCAAATTGGACAGTGGTCGTTTCGAGCTCATTGAGGAAGGTTGTGTTATGCTTTTTGTGAGTGCTAGGTGAGTGCCAAACCTTCATTTTTTATGTATAAATGATTAAAGTAAAGAATATTTGAAAGTAAAAGGAACATAGTTGTTTGGAGCTGATTGAGGAAGGTTGTGTTCTGCCCTTTGTGCTAGCCCGGGCTACACGATCACTATGGAATTATATAATTGTACAAATCATGTTTGAGAATGTATCACAGTTTTTCTGAAGATATGACACTTTTTTAATTCCAGAGATATATGCAAAGATAAACTACAAAATCAATGTTATAAATAAGAGGTTGTTGGGGTGAAGGAAACGTCACGTGCTGCAAAAAATCACAGTCACTACATAAAACATGTTACAAACCATTATATAGGACAGCAAAACACATGCAATAACAATTTATAAATGTGTAAATACTTCGAGAGAAAAAATGACAAAACAACATACTCGTATTTACATTATACATCCGGATAACGCAGGGAACAGAAAAAAAAGAAAGTTTATGTACATAAAAAATGAGACAGTGATGCATAGGTTTGGAGGAACATCGGTAGTACGATTCACTGACAATGATGTGATCCACCTCTGGAAGAAATTTTATTAAATTGTGGAATGCTGGCTGCGCTCGATTTGTCCGCTGGAATCCGCCGGCGGGCGAGACGGGGCACCGGCGGGTTTTTAGTTGTGCTTGATTTCTTCAGGTCACGTGACCGGCGGATCACCCGGGGAACCGCCGGGTCCGCCGTCAGGTTTTCTGAGGCGAACGAAGATCCAAGATGGCGACGACAAGACTAGGCTTTTTGTTTCATGACGATTCGACACTGAAAATATTCGATAATTTGTTCTCCGCTGACTCATGTGTGCCTTAATTTGTCACCTCGCTGCAATTTCCGCTGGACAATTAAAGTAGATTACGATTTTTTTCTTTATTGCGTGCACGATGTGTGGTTGACGGTGAGAAATCCTGCATTAAGTTCGAATTGAAAATTCTCTCGCGAAGGGACGTAACTCTACATTCTTACCTCGCTTTGCGTAAAGGAAAATCGTTCCAGTGCGTGGTCTTAGTGTCTTAGGGTCTTTGACGGCACCTAGGCTCAGGAGTCACTTATCAGGGCATAGGTAGTGGTAATGAAAATGTTCAATTTACACAATAACCTCAAACCTTAGCATAAACCAAGAAGACAGCACATTTCCTCATCATCGCTACCGCAGTCTAGTAACTCTTCTAAACACCACAATTGTGCCGCCATGTTGATCAGCCGAAAGCGCTCGATTGGACCGAAAGCTGTCGATTAGCCGGTCACGTGACGGGGGATCGCCGGTCACGTGGCGGCGGACCGCCGCCGATGGATTCAGGCGGATAAATCGAGCGCAGCCACTGATATACAGAAAACGTATCACGGACCTCCGAAACATACGGATTCTAGGCATCACAATATGATATAACCATTACAAAAGCATAGTATCCAATGTGCTACAAAGAAAGTTTCTCCTCAAAGGAGAGTGAATGTAGTCCTCGTCTTTTGGATATAGAACAACAAGTATTAGCTATTTATAATTACAAATAATTTTCTACCTAATAGTAGTGTTTCCCAATCCTTCCACTGACGTAGACAATTTTTGTTCTGTTCAGTACATTTCTTTGTGCTGACGCATTTGATTACATTGCCACAATAACGAAGATAAGGCTATCAGCTGTACGAGTTGGCACCGACACTTTTACAACAGTCATGTTAAAAAATTATTCAGATGAAACATTTTCTTTCTTTATAGTAAACAGAGGACCATGGACATGGAAAATACACTTTCAACAGTGTAAGGCGTAAATATTCTCTCCAGTACTCTTGATAAATAATGAACATATGGAACATTTCTGCCACAGACACGAAATTTTGTATGCACTTCAACAATGAAACAAACTCGTAAGAATGTGCACTCAAAGTTACTTCAGAATTACGATTCAGCGAAATGAAAATACAAGCAAAGAAGTTTGTAAAAATGGAATGTTGAAAAAACAAATAAAGACGTAACCAAAACAGTGCGCATAAAATCATTTCTATTTATCACAGATCATGGGTGTCTGGTATGAAGCATTGTGATCACAATGAGCCATAAATAATCTACCTCTGAGGTCTGAAAATGTAACATGTCTGGAAGAGTCATTCTCATGCATAGATATCAAAGTATCTGTTCAAGAAATGATTAAAAAAATTACTCCCTTGATGTACGGTGGAGTTCTATATGACGATATGAGGCTGCTTCTCCACAAATCAACTCAGGGCCCAAGGTGCTTTGGAGACAAAAGAAGACACAGTGCCCAATATGTTAGTGGTCTACCTGACAGGCTAAGCATGTCTGCTAATCAAGGCAATGCGACAACTTTACAAATGGCAAATATGTGCTAAAATGACTGACGAATTGAAAAGGCTGCATACATGCATGTGTATCTCCAACTCAGGGTCAAAAAATGTAAAAAGCAAGTATCAGCTTGATTCAGAAACAATACGGTAGGGACGGGGCTGGAACGCTCACGTCCAGTAAGAGATAATTCTGGCCTGTTTAGGAGAAAGCATAAGATGAGGAAGAAAACGGTTTGGTGGCAAATGAAAAAAAACAGCGTCAAACCTACATGTATACGGACCACAATACTCATTTCGTGAAAACGTTTTGTTGGTGAGGTGAGCTTACACAAAGCACTTTTTTGTTATGAAGCTATACATGTAGAGAAATATAAATGTAAAGCTGTAACAACATAGGAAACTGAATAATATATAAAACGTAGCAATAAAAAGGCAATGGGGCAAATATCATTTTTAAAAAGATACGAAGCTTTGAGCAATGTCTACAGCAAAAAACAACGTCAATTGCAGAGGTCAGCAATCTGGAATGAAATGATGTCTCCTATCTCTACGTCGGTCTTGCTTGGTCATTAATATTTCTTGCAATACCAGGGAACATTTCATCAGATGCACGCTTCTCCCAGTGGTGGAATGCAAAGGACAAATCAAATGATCGGAGTAAGTTACAAAATTGTCGGTGGATATCTAAGCTAATTGACCTGTCCACCAGGCCTGAAGATGAGCCGCTGCTATTATTTCCATGATTTTCTACCACCATGTAGAAGGCAATGTCTGTCCAACCTTTTCATTCAACGCCACTTTGGGATATCAATCAGATATGAAGTACAGCTCCGCCAAGATGGATGACTTACAAAAACTAGCTCATATACCATTGTGTCGCAATGATTGTGTTCATAATAATTTATCACAGTGGAGCATTCATTTTCAAGTCCACATCATCAACGAAACGCTCATCTTAAGGTAGAGGACAGAAATTAAGAAAGTTCTTACAAAATACACGAAATTTCTTTAAACCAGACTAAGAGCTAGCTAAATACACTGCTTGCACACCTGCAAATTTCTCTCAGTCTGACAGCAAAAATAACCTATATGTATGTTGTGAAAAATATTTGGACCAATCGTAGACAACTTTTTGTGGAAGCACACACACACACACACACACACACACACACACACACACACACACACACACACACATACACACACACACAGACGTACACACACACACAGACGTACAGGCATACACGTCCAACCCGGGATATACACCGACTGACATCAAGAAGAAAAGTTTCATGTTGCCTATGGTACAAAAACAAATGAATGGAATGCACAAATAGTAACCCTGATGGTGCATGTCTTTCTTCAGAACGCTATCGTCATAAACAACTTGACCACTATCTTTTTGAGCACACGTGCATGGGTTTTGCATGAATTTTAAATCTCCGTAAAGCATTATTGACATTTCCCTGTCCTAATAATCATTTCTTTATTTAAAACACCTGCCTGCAAACATTGTGTTTTCAACATGGCATATTTATTTTTTGATCCAGCAACTTAGGCAGTTTTAAATGCTTGACAAACTGAAAGCAGCATCGATTTTTTTACACTTAGTATGTAGTAATAGGATCAGTTAAATGTTCTGTAACAAGTACACGTTCAAATCGTATCAACGAAAGTTACATCCATAGCATTAATACAACCATGTGTACAGGCATCACATAAATAGTTTTACATGAGACTAACTGCATTCAGGAAACCCATTGCTAAAATAGGACATTAGTTTTCGAAAACTAAAAGCCATCTTAGCAGTTACATAGACTAGCTCTAGAACATGACTTTCCTTTTTACCTCTCTCTTCCATTAACATTAAAAAAAACATATTTTGTCTCTGATTTTATCAAGTAATTCGCCATGGGGAGGGGGGAGCAGAGGGGGAAATGGGGGGGGGGTGAGGGAGGAGGGGGAAGGAAGACACTAGCAAAGAAGGAAATGGGATTGGGAAAAGTGGACGGAAGAGGGTAAACATGAAGACACGTGAGTGGTCATTATGCAATGATCATGTTGTCGAAAATGTACTTGTTAGTGGAAGTATGCAGCTCCATTTGACAGTTTTTACATTTCTAAAAACAACATGATAGACTGCAATCGGTGTCTGCTTGGGGTAGCAGACCTAACCTCGTGCACATGTTCTGGGTAACAAGGTAAGGAAAAAAGATGCACTGTGTTGGGGTAAATAAACATCATAACAATGTTTTAAACATTCATTTTTGCTTGCTGTCACGAAAGAGAGAGAGAGAGAGAGAGAGAGAGAGAGAGAGAGAGAGAGAGAGAGAGAGAGAGAGAGAGAGAGTAAAAATACTGACATGTCGTCTTCCTTCAGTGTCAAATGCAGAACACTTTAATAACTTAACAACTATATATAGTTCGATTGCATTCGAACCTCAATTTTCATGCTTTGGAACGTAACGTTAAAGCACCTATTTGGTGACGTATTGTAAAAGATAGACTGCGAACAGCTATTAAAATATAATCTAAACAAAAGACGGTAAATGAGGAATTTCTTTAGAATACAAGGTGAATACAGTCGTAAGTTTTCAACTTACAAATCGTCATCAGGCATCTAACGAAAACACGACTTATCTGCAGAATGTGAAACATCAACTGAACGACGAGGTTTTGACATTGCTCAGAGGATCATGAGTGTTTAGGTTTCTCAAAATCGGACTGATTGCAGGAGAGTGAAAGAAGCTCATGGTAACGATATGATTATCTATTTGGTGGAAAGTATGTTTGTCCATTGAACACCAATATGACTTTAACTTGTTTAAGTGTACATTTTGAAAAGGAAAAGACAACACTTGCAATGAAGACCTTTTACAGGCTGTATATCGACGATGCCATAGTAGCATATGAAATTAATTTGTGAGACCATATATCTTAACATTCACAATTCCTGCGGGATCGGTGTAAATGAAAACCTGTGGCGGGCGGAATGGAAAGTTATATTGCGTATTGTCTTACACTTTTCCTGCATTTTTGCAAAACATCTGCATGCTGTCAGCAGAAGTGGCCCGCCATCATAGTTCTGACAACAAACAAGACGTACATGCATCTCTTTTCAGGATTTCTTGCTCTGTGTGTCATTAACTGGCAGACCATCTATATTGGGAGACTATCTTTGACTGAATTGTTTCTTTACAACATGTCAGCCTCTTCACGATTGGACAACCCCCTCAGGCAATAAAGTTGTTTCAGCCTGATCCTGTAAACCGTGACTAATTGGTCGTTCTTTTTATAACGACTTTAGCACACACAGAACTTGACCTTGAATAGACGTTATCCTATAAGTTCTACTTGATCAACAAGAATTTACTATAGTGTTCATATCTTACCAAAATATAGTGTAATTGGTGTGTCTGATTATGTGACTATTTTGGGAAGAAAGTGTTGGTTGTCTTGGGGAAAAACCTAACTAAAAAGATTCAAATCTAAAACTCATTTTCAAAAAAATAAATAATGCTTTTACACAAAATAAGCTTAGCAGATACCTTGCTCTAAATCAACTTTGTGTTTCATGTTGGGAAAGAACCTGTCCACAAAACAAAAAGAAGAAGAAGGCCAACAGCCTCCACCTTGAATTGGTTTGACAGGAAGTGGCCTCACTTGTGATGTCATCAGAATGTGTGATGTCATCAGCACCTCCTTCTTAGGCCTATTGTATATGACTCTGTTGCTTATATTGAATTTTTTAATTATTATTCTAATATATTTTTTAACTCTGGCTTTTTAAAATTATCACTTCCAATAAAGTAATGTCATAAACAGTTGTTTTCTGATGTAAAAATATGTGAACTAGCTATCAATTTCACTGTTTCCATTTCAAACTTTTCACTGTTTTTAAATGGGTCACAACGACCTTGACCTAGATGATATATAATCATATTTGACCTAGTATGAAAGTATAACATGTGTACTACAATGTTCTGAAGTTTGGAAGAGTTATCTTCCATAGTTCAGGGTCAAGGTCACTTAAAAATATGTATACAATCCAACTTTAAGAGCTCCTGTGACCTTGATCTTGAAGCAAAGTCAATCAAACTGGTATCAAGAGATAGGGATTACTTTGCCCTATATACCATATATAGGTCAGGTATCCAATCTCAAAAACTTCAGAGAAAATTGGGAAAATGTGAAAAATGGCTGTTTTTAGACAACATTTACGGCCCCTGCGACCTTGACCTTGAAGCAAGGTCAAGTCACTATGTACGTTTTTTGACGCCTTATCATCATACACCATCATGCCAAATTGGGTGTTGATAGACTTAATAGTCTTCGAGAAAAATCAAACGTTAAAGTTTTTTAAGGAGGACAGGACGCCCGGACGCCCGGACGCCCGATCAGACGACACGGGTGAGTACACAGACTCACTTTTACTTCGCATGTGAGTAAAAAAAAATAATGCAAAATGCCATGAACACAACTATTTGTGTACGATTACAAACTCGTCGAGTTTAAACAAGCGATTAATATCAGATCTACAAACCAAGAGACTAAAAGATGTTTCCTTCATTAATACCTTAAGGACAGGTTTTAGTTTTTTCTACGCTGAAGAACCGAAGTTTTCACTAAAATTTTCGAAAATGAGATTTTTTTACCAAGATCAAGATCACCCTCTTGACTTTCACATGTCCGATTATCTTTTCTCTATCTTGCCTCAAAATATTTTAAAACTTTTTTTTAAAGAAGTCAGGTGCACTGTCTGTATAGTTCAATAAAGACTTCAAAGTCATTTTTCTCTGTTTGTCCTTTTTTTAATTGTTACTGATCTTTTGTGCCCATTTTCTCAGCAAAATCTTGTTCAATCATCTTGAACTTTTGAACACACTCTCCAAGGTTGTATGGAATCATCATAGACTAAGCATATTGAGGTTAATTGAGTACTTTCTGAGTTATGGATGATTCTTTCATACCTTAGCATTTGTTTTCACGGACAAAGATGAAGTGTTTTTTCAAAATTACTCATTTACTAACACATGGTTCAAAACTTATAATTTTAGTTTGTGAGATTAAGCTATGTTTGAATAAGGCAAATACCAAGTTTGAAGCAAATATCTTCAAAATTGACAGAGAAAACAGACACACAAAATGTGATACTATTTATAGACCCATCTGCCATATTGGTCATGTGACTATAGCAATGTCATTACAAAGTCTGTTTTTGCATACTTCATGCAAGTATCTATCATATATGAAAAGATGGACTTCCTAGGTGCATAAACAAGGATTTTGACTAAAAAACTAAAACCTGCCCTTAAGTTGCTAATTAATTACGACTTTATTGGTCGAGCATAGGCTACTTACGGAGATCTATGTTCATTCATTAGTGTCCATCTTTCCATGATATTATGCATGCATGAGCGTGCGTTTCTGCAAGTGTTTGCGTATGTGTACGTGTGTGCGTATGTGTGTCTGCACGTGTTTGTGTGTGTGTGTGTGTGTGCGCGCGCGCACACACACACACACATATATATTCTGAGTGCAATTCCAGTACAAGACTTCCCAGAGATTCACTCTGGCAATACATGCAGTCGATCCATCAAAGATTTTAAGAACACCAAAATTTGGCGGGTTAAACGTCATCTCATGAAGACAATTTAACCAATGTGAAAATGAAACTGCACCTGAACTGTTGTTGGCATATCATAGTCCACGCTATCGAAACTGTTAAGTATCAAATAGTACTTCGTTTTCGCAACATAGGTCATATGTTCTAGTAATTTCATGACAGCATCGTAGATTAATGACGTGAATTAAATCTCCAATGCACTCAATGACATTTTTGCTACAAAACTATAATTGAATGACAATGAAATATTATTGTAATCAGGAAGTACATGCATAAACATTCTTGCCAATAAATGTTCAATAACGTGTAAAAGTAAAACAGCTTGTTCTTGTTCAAATGAAACTCTTGAAGTACAAAACAAACGCTACTTTTGTGCCGCGTCATCATTGTCCTCCACAGATGGAGCCTTTTTCTTGTGGTCGATGTCAGTGTAGATGACAGAATCATCCGTGTAGGCATGAGCACCGTTTTGTGGTTTGGGTGCCATGACAGGTTTGGCAGACTTTGGAGGCTTCGTCAGAGAAGCACCGGTGCCTTCCACGGTCACATACACACAGCCATCATCATGGATCTCCCTGACAGGTCCGACTGGCTGAGGAGTCTAAATGTAAGAACGTAAATTGACACTAAAATGTCTCAACAAAAACAAAAACACAAATAACCTTAGGTTATTAAAGGCATATTACTGTACATTAATTTTCTGCAGTACAGCTACAGTTAAAATTGAAGGGCAAAAAGAATACTAGAGTGGGCACAACAAACAGCTAAAGACAACAAATGCAACCTAACTGCCTGAAATACCTGCTGCCAGTCTTCAGAGCCTACTGCTGTATTTAGCATCAGGTCAAGAAGATGTTACTGTGGCTCCTGGATGATGTAAAGTTTAACCCATGTATGTATATTGAAACATGCTAATTCACCGACGCTTGATAGTGCATTACTTGACACCACACAATGGAAATGGTGGGAATGGAGTGGGGGGGGGATGGCGGGGATGCAGGGGAATGGGGGGGGGGGTCGCTAATGAAATGATAATACATTTCATGCCAGACATATATCTCATTTCATTTCCTAATGATTTAATTGCAAGTTACGAAAATGAACTCATTGACGATTAGGAGAACACCAACTAAGAATGTACAAACCTGGTTGGTCACCAAAGAAGCTTTGTCTGAGCTGTCACAGGTGTCTGCAGAGTTGGCGTACACATTCTCAGTCATGTTGGCGTTTGTCAGCTCAAAGTTTTCGTACACTTCACCTGAATGAAGATAAATCCTGCTCTTACGACAACAAAATGATTATTGCACATGTCAGATTAAAGCCATTTCAATATTATATCCTGACTAATTAAGTAACGTGTCAAATTTTGATGAGAGAAAGAAAGTGGAGAAAACTGCATATATTGACAAAATTTCAACGCTCAAGGCACCACAAAAATAACACTCAAGGTATTTATATAAAACCATATTTCTCCCGTTCTGTGGATAGAACCACGGCACTGCGCCTTGCACATGAGAGAGAGAGAGAGAGAGAGAGAGAGAGAGAGAGAGAGAGAGAGAGAGAGAGAGAGAGAGAGAAGAGAGAAGAGAGAGAGAGAGAGACAGAGAGACAGAGAGACAGAGAGACAGAGAGAGAGATACAGAGAGAGATACAGAGAGAGCGACAGAGACAGAGACACAGAGACAGAGAGAGACAGAAGGACAGAGAGAGACAGAGGGACAGAGAGAGACAGAGACACAGAGGCAGAGAGAGACAGAGAGAGACATAGAGAGTCAGAGAGACACAGACAGAGAGAGAGAGACAGAGAGAGACAGAGAGAGACAAAGAGAGAGAGAGACAGAGAGAGAAAGACAGAGAGAGACAGAGAAGGGAGAGAGATTGATTGGATGATTGATTGATTGATTGATTGATTGATTGGTTGATTGATTGATTGATTGATTGACTGATTGGTTGATTGATTGATTGATTGATCGATTGATCGATTGATTGATTGCGACCGACGACCAGTCAAGAAAGGAAATTAAACTTGCAATTTATGTACATGTGTAAAATCAGTACATCACAGAGGCAGAAATTAAACCTTGAGTTGAATAAGGAGTATGGTTACGCTATCATAACATGAATATTTTGTTGTATACATTAACCATTATATGCAGTTAAATGCATCATGCAAGTCCTTTCCATCCAGGATGCAACAGGGGGGAAAAAGGGGGGAACTGATGGTTAATATAGCTTTTACAGTACGGAACTGCTACTAGATATATAATTCCAGAACATGATCCCATCGTCTGCAGGCAACGGTAAAACATAAAACGAAGGTTACGTAATAGTTCTAACTAGTTTTTACTCTGTTTGCTGTATTCGATTTTTCTGTACATCTTCCTGTCATGTCAACCTTAGGTTGTAAGTGACAGTCAATGCTATGATTAAAATAGCTCTTAGGAGATACAATCGTTAATAGGTGTTATGTAGATACGAGAATACGATTCATTGCCAGGCGATGAGTGAACATGAAATGCTTAATGTGTACATGCCATAAAATAAGCTTGCGCCATGTTTCCGTGTCGTGACTCTTGCGTATGTGCACTATGTCTTAACGACCCTGCTTACACTGATGGTCCTGTGCCCATGGCGCCGGATCTGTGCAGTCATCTATTCTTCACTAGTCAACATGTTTCGAAGTTCTATGGCATAAAACACGTACATGGCTACATCTCTGTTCTTCCATGGATCCATTCCATCAATCAAATAACGGCATTCCATTCGTTCTGGAATGATATACTTGGCTACGTGTTTCATTCTCAAGATGTCATATGCTGGACAATGATTTAGAAAATGCTTCTCATTTTCCTCCACATCAGCGCTATATGGGCAGGGTATTCACTGCTATCTCTATTTATATAGTTGATTAATGTGTAAGACATTCACTCCCAACTTGAATTTTATAAACACATCTATATTTCTGCATGTTAATACCATTAAAATAGCTTTCACATTCAAAGAAAACCTTAAATGTTCTATTAACCATAATACATTCGCTCCTGTTGATTTTGTCACTTCACTCCTATCTAAAACAATCTCTTAGTCTTTGATGAAACGATTTCAAGAAGCTTTTCTCGTTTGTGCATCCCCCATTTACCCAGAATAAAGTCAAATCCCATCCTTGCCAACAGTTCTTCAATAGCTTTGGCCCACTTAAATTCGCATGAGATAGGCTTGTTTGGGTAGTCTATCTGTTGGCATCTTACCAAGCTTGAACCAATACTTAATAGCCCTTAACGATGCTTCTATAGTTAAGGGATATCGACCAGTTTCACCATAAACCATAGTATTGAGCGATCTAACGTCCATATTTTAAAAAACGCTTGCATGCAAACATGTGCGTTCTTTCAATGTTACCTCGCTTTGACAGTCCCTATATCTCAGAACCATTCAACAGTGCTGGTGTCACCTGAGCATCAAACAGTTTTTCATAAAGATAAAGGTGTTCAAACTGTGCAGGTTCCGCATGGTTTCAAGCAGATGGACTACCTTCTGCTTCGCTACGACCGTTTGATGTTTTAGGGCCACCGATATTGACAGCTTAGTGGAAATATGTATCCCAGATATCTATATCAATTCACAACCTCCAGTTGCTTACCATTCAGAACCCACTTTTCACCATTGGCCAGATAACCTCCTCGACGGAAAACCATGACTTTAGCTTTCTCTGTGTTCACGGACAGTCCCAGTTGTCTTTAAATTACAACTAGGTTGTCTATCTGGTTTTGTAAACCTGTTGTTGTAGATAAGTGCACAATATCATCGGCGAATAATAGTAAAAAGATTCCCCTATTTTTTGGTTAAAACTGTACTTCATGTCGCACTCGTTCACGCACATATTCAGCTGCATGAGAAATATACAGATAAAATAGTATTGGCGACTCGCTTGACCCCTGTCTTACACCCACCGCGCAGTTAAACAATTCTGAGTGGGTAGAGTTCCATCTTACACAGGCGTGTACTTGAGAGTATACAGCTTTAAGCATGTTCAAGAACTTCGTTGACACGCCTATTTTCAACAATACTTTCCATTGGCAGGCACAGTAAACTGAATCGAATGCCTTCTTGAAGTCAGTAAAGGCTGCATGCATCTTGCCTTTACCTCCTCCATAGACGCTCTTGCCAATAGCTGAATGGTCAACAGTGGAATGCTCCGACCGGTAGTCATTCTGTTTGAAACTTACTTTGTTGTGCTTTTCTGTCCGTATTTTCAGGCGCTCAGTTAAAAGAGATAAAAACACTTTACTCGTGACACTGAGAAGGAGATTAATCAATAGTTCGATGGGTCGAGTTTGTCACCTGCTTTAAACAAGGGTACTATAACGGAGCGACCCCATTTACGGGGGAAAGTAATGTCTTTCGTACAGACATGCGAAGAATTCAGCAAGGAAAGGCACCACCTGACGGCCAGCTAGTTTTAACTAGTCACTCGGTATTTCGTCCCCTCCTGGCGCCTTGCCCCCTTCCATTTTCCTGATCGACAACATTATCTCCCCTTCTGTGGTTGAGGCATCAAGATCCTCGTCAATAATAGCACCATCATGTTCGTCACCTGCAAAGCTATTCGTTGGGTGACACATGATCAGTGCAAATAAGTTTCTAAAATATTGGGACCAGGTTTCAATGTCAATATCATGTGGAGATACACTTTCGTGCTTTGCACGACGAACAAGGGACCAAAATGACTTAGAATCGCTAGCTTTCTTAATTAGTTCTTTGCATGTCGA
>JAWQFJ010002357.1:0-20000 GCA_034096865.1 Theodoxus fluviatilis
GGATGTCTAGCAGTGCCTCCAGGGGCAGCTGGAAGTCCAGCGACATGGCACATGGTGCTAAACTCTATTACACGATACTGGTAAACTGGCCGGATGCGAGGGAAAAAGACGTTCCTACCGGCCGCTGAGCGCCAAAACCGCTGAGTTACAGAGAAGGAGAGACGATGAGAGGACGACGAGAGGAGAGAGGACGCAATGATTTGAGAGAGAGAAAGAGAGAGAGAGATATTACACTATATATAGGAGAGAGAGAACATTCTGTACATGTTTGTGTTCCGGTGTCTGTGTTCATGTTTGCTACCTCTGTGTTGCTGTCCTGCATGGGTCGTGTGTTCGTTAGGTGTGCTGCTTTCCCGTGTGTGTTGTGTTTGTGAGAGAGAGAGAGAGAGATCGAGAGAGATGGATTTCCCCCGCTGAGAGAAGATGAGCGACGGAGAGAGAGATGCGACGACGGGAGAGAATGAGCGAGAGAGAGAGCGAGAGAGTGAATCAACAATGTTTGGGGTGGATGGGAAAAAAGAAAAAGGCCGGGTCAGTTGGGAAACCATAAACACACTATATAAATGGCCTAAGAGGACATGTGTTTTACTTGCGACTTTTTAAGGTTTGGGACTCTCATGACAAAAGGCATTAGGAGGCAGGGACATGAAAAAGAATTACCCTTTCTCCTGTTTGACAAATCTAGATGTGGAACGCACTTTTCCATTTGGCAAACAGAAAGTGTCAGTAGAATTTCATTTAACTTTACATTTTAAACACAAAAACATGCTCCAAGTCAAACTGAGGCACACTTCTCCTAGGTGCAACACTGGGTGAAACTCTAAGAACTGCAGTAATTAAGGAAAGTTACACAGGAAATTAACGGTCGGTTGAAAGTGACGGTCGGCAACGGTCGACAACGGTCGGCAACGGTCGGCGACGGTCGGCAACGGTCGGCGACGGTCGGCAACGGTCGGCAACGGTCGGCGACGGTCGGCAACGGTCGTCGGCAACGGTCGGCAACGGTCGGCGACGGTCGGCAACGGTCGGCGACGGTCGGCAACGGTCGTCGGCAACGGTCGGCAACGGTCGGCGACGGTCGGCAACGGTCGGTATGAGTATCAATACTCTTAACTATGGGATGTGTGATGATTTTTGATCCCTCACTCATGTGTTCTCATACAACTTACAAGTCACGTTTGATCGACACTGGGCTCTGCACATTGACACAAACAGGTGGGAAATTTCCTTTGATTTAGTTTTGTTATTTTTTTGTTTGTTGTTGTTATGTTTGATGATGATGATGATGATGATGATGATGATGATGATGATGATGATGATGATGATGATGATGATGATCGTCGTTGTGGTGGTGATGATGACGACTTGTATAGCACAAGTTCCACGTTTCCATGCTCAATGTGCGTGAAGAAAGTAGAAAATAGTTCACAGGAAAATACAAAAAAAAAACAACTTGCTCACACACAATAATAGCTGTTTGTGTGTGTTTATGTGTGCGTGTGTGCTTTTAAAAATTTTAGTCTTTACTCAGTAGTATGCCCGAACCTTATAAACAATAAGAACATAAACATGAACCCTTCCGTCTGTCCGCGGCTACTGTTCACTAGAGGAAATTTCCATTGATTTAGACTGTGCTGCATTCCCGTCTCTTTAGTCTTGATTTTTTTACGCGTTTCTTATGCCGTCGACTGTACACACGTTTTCCTTTCATTGATTATCTTCAGGATGCCAGATCGATATCGGAACTTTGCTCAGGGTCTAAAGTTGTCGTGGGTATAGACAAGACATACAATCTTGGGGAGCTGCTGGCTACGGCCATGAACTACAAGCACACAGGACTCGTTCGTCGAAGTAGCAAATTAACGAGTCGCCGATCATCATCGGCCCCATCTTTTTCCATGCCCATTCGACTTTTGAAAAGTTTTATCATTTTTGTTTTTACACAATAGCAGGAAAGATTGGACATTTTCCAACAAAACCCATGGTGTTTGGATCTGACGACGAAACGTCAATTACAAGAGCAATTCAGTGTGCTTTTCCAAACTCCAGCCTGGCATTGTGCACACTCCATCTCAAGAAAAATGTTGCCAGACATCTGAAAGACAAAATTGCCGTTGCTTCCAGACATAGGAACCTTCTGATTAACAGACTCTTTGGAGCTGAAGGGCTTTCAAACTCATCGGACGAGGTCACATTTGATGTAAGATTGGAAAACCTGACAACGATGTGGCCTGAACAAGACACACGCTATCTCAACAGGATTGCGCAACAAATCCATGACCATGTTCTAAAGCTCCACTGGAATGGCCAGCTACAAGACACACATTGGACCAACAACAATGCTGAGTCGCTCAACCATACGCTAAAGCACATGGTTGAGTGGAAACCGAGAGAGATTCCTGACCTGATCAATAAGCTGCGAACATTGGCCAAAGCTCAACAAGTGGAAGTAGCACGCGCCATTATGGACCGTGGAGAGTTTCAACTGGCTCCTCACAATGCGTACAAACTCCTGCAAGGAAACTTATGGGTTGCCATGACAGAAGAACAGAAAGCCAAGCACATGGCGACTCTCAGCCGATCTGTCAGGCCCCCTGGTTCTGTTCAGAGCAGCTCATCATGCTTCCACGTTACAGGAACACCAACAAAAGGGAAAAAACCCGGCCAGAGGAAACGAAAAAGGGCAGAGAAGACAACCACAGCAAAAAGGATGAAACTGGGAAATGAATAGTCACTCTCGAACCGGAAGAACCTTGTGGGGATGATGACGGTGATGATGACAATGGTGGTGATTGGGATGATGAAGATGGTGGTGATGGGGATGATAACGATGATGGTGATGGTGATGATGACGATGGTGGTGATGGGGATGCTGACAATGATGGTGATGGGTATAACACTTCTTGATAACACTTCTACATAAATATGTTCTGCAATATTGTACCCAGTCCTCTGATACTTGTACTTTTTTTCTCTCTTTTTAGCGGACTTTTTAAAGCTTAAGGAACATGCCTTGTGATAACTTATTTCTGGATTTTTGTTTATGAATTATTTTATTAAGGCTACGCCTTTTATGTACATAGCTTTGCGTGCGTTAATGAATGAGATATTATAATTTATAGCCTCGTAAGTTTATTCATATTGATGTTTTTATCTTTTTAACGTCTTGTTTATTTGTGCCCCACTTTGCTGAGATAATAAAGTATTTGTATTGTATTGTATTGTATTGTATTGTATTGTATTGTATTGTATTGTATTGTATTGTATGATGACGATGAATTGACAAACAACCATAACCATAGTTAACAGTATTCATACTCATGCCGACCGTTGCCGACCGTTGCCGACCGTCGCCGACCCTTGCCGACCGTCGCCGACCCTTGCCGATCGTCATTTTCAATCGACCCAATACTACAGTGATTAGCTAATCAAGACCGTGTACACACACACAGAAAACACTGCAAACATCCAGAATCTCACAAACATCTGTCTAAAGAGTGCAGCCCTGCCACTCAAAACCCCACTATTTCTTCTGGTTAATTCCAGATATTGGCAGCTGATCCAATAATGCTTGGCTGCAAATATCATCAAATTGAAAAACAAACACATCCACTGGAATAACATTAATTAGATTTTGTACCTGTCCGACCACTCGCCAACTTTTTCACAACTAAACTTTCGCATTACGACAGCTCGACTAATGACAGCCCACAGAAAGGATGTGGAAATCATGGCTAATTCGACAGACGACATCGATAAATGTCTGCCTGTCATTTCTCCAGCACCATGAAATGAAAATCAACAGCTGCCCTATGAAAGGACAGCCACAAGGAGTGGTGCTTCAGAGTGGGAAACACTTGGCTTGAAACAAGACTGATTGATTGATTGATTGATAAATTGATTGATTGGATAATTGATTGATTGATTGGTGGTGTTTTACGGCCTATCAGCCGGTGTAGGCTATATAAGGCCATTAATTAAGCACGAAAATCATGTGAACAGTTTAGAGCAAACGCGAATCAAGTCACGGTGTCCCTAGTTATTCGCCTCTTACGAATCGCGTAGAGAGACGCGGTGGATCACTTCTTACCCCGAACCCACAGCTGGGGGAGCTTGAAACAAGATACCGCGGATTTATTTGGTGCTTTGAAGCCATGCACTGACAAAACAATGACATTCTTTCAGACACCTAGTGCTAATAATAGAGGACACTGGTTGTAACGGTTGCGAGCTGCGTATGCCATACTGCTATGATGTTTACTGGACAAACAGCGTAAGCATGCTCAAACGGTAAAGGTGGCCGTCATTTCAACTCGGACTGCACACAGACCGCGCACTCAACTCTTCCTGCCGTGTGTTTATATAACATCGAAGAGAACAACACATTTTCACACACTGTAAAGAATCTATACTTATCACAATTTAGTACTTACTTCGCAGCAAGTCGAATTCGGCTTTACAGGGCCGGATCAAAGTTTTTTGAGGGGGGGTGCTTAAAATTGTTTTAGGGTCTTCTCATCGAAGTGGCGAAGCCACGAGTGCGTGCCTGCGAAGCAGGCACGCCCCTCTAGGGGGTCCGGGGCATGCCCCCGGAAAATTTTGAGAAAAATGGTGCAAATCTGTGCAATCTGTCAGAGCTGTCATTCCCAGAGTTTTTGTTTGGTCACAGATTCTTCCTGTCTCTGCCCGGGTTTGATTTGTCTGTGCGAGTAGCAAAAGGAAGGCATCTTAATTATAGCAGCACCCCCCCCCCCCCCCTCCCTCCCCAGCTACCTGGCTGCCAAGTAGAGTGTGCTTATACCAAGTGGAGAGTAGTACAGCATCTGGGCCCAGCATCTTTTAGCCCCCCCCCCCCTCCTTCCCAAGCTTTTTACTAACTATACTGTCTCTGCTACCAAGCAAAGTGTGCCGATATCCGATGAGGTGGGAAGTAGATCAACATATTTGAGCAACCACCCCCCCCCCCCCCTCCCTCCTTCCCCCAACCCCGGCTGCCACGGAGGTTTTTTTTTTTTTTTTTTTTTTTGGGGGGGGGGGTGCTCGAGCACCCCCAGCACCCCCCTAGATCCGGCCCTGCCTTAATTCGTGGTGACGCTTTCAAAGAATCGTACAAGTTTCGTTTTCCAGGAATCCGCGTCGATGTAAACACAGGGGAGGTAACTGCAGATGGGAGGTTACTCTACAAGTAATCGTGCACACAAAACTCCTACTGCGACGGGAGTAACGACCCTCCAGCAAACCCTCCAGGGGCGTGTACACAGAAAGTGATGACGCGAATCGGGAGAGATGAGTGTAAGGGTCACCTTCACTTTTGGCATCGTTGAAGCGGACGAATTTTGTCAATTTATGACACGGCATTTTCTGTGAAAGACCTTGGCTAATTTGTGTTAGGTACTGTAACAACGACCATTAATTTTGTGATTACAATATCCCGACCGATCCTGTTTGCTCTTGATGACCCTAAACTTTTTTTACCGATCGAACAAAAAAGAAGAAGAAAATAATTAACGACGTCTTCCTTGTCCTAAGAGCGCTCAGGAATTAATTTTTTTAAAGTTTTGAACAACCGTTCTCAGCGAAAGAAAAACTTGACTGATGTTCAATCTGTTCTCTTCAATTAAAGATACATACTGTGTGTGTGTGTGTGTGTGTGTGCGCGCGCGCGTGTGTGTGTGTGTGTGCGCGTGTGTGTGTGCGCGCGCGCAAGTTGTGCCATTATGAGTACAGGCCGGTGTCAACATTTATCAACAAGCTGAAAGCAGATGCCAAGGCAATGTGAATGCTGCTTGGGGCTGACTGTGCGGGTGCTACTGGAGCAGGTCCCCAAAACACAAAGACCGCAGCGTTCCAGCTGATGATGGAGGTATGCGATTCTTGACATCGGCTTTTGCCTCGCAGGGCCTCGCGTCTCCGCAAGGCGGCGCAGCCTCGGGTGCTGGCGTTGCACGTGTGTATTTGAAATGCAGCTTAATTGAGGTCAAGTTCCAAGTGATCCAGCTAGAAAGAAGGTCAGTCACGCGCTACGTTTTCTGACAGCGCGCAATGACACTTGCGCCGCAATGTTGAAAGATGTGGAAGAAATGGGCTTTTGTGAGCTAAAGTGCATTTGCTGTACATGTTTTAGAAAGCATTCTTTCGAATGTATATGGGTCTAATCCGAACTTCTCTCACATTAGAAAATCTGTTATTTTAAAAGCTAACTTTCACAACATGACTTTCATATCTAAATCTAAAGTCATTACTGGATAGGGGCATTTTACATGTGACTGTTATGCGAGAGGCTCGTCACCTAACTTCCACACAATGGCTGAAGATCGATCAGTCATTAGCGGCTCCACACATGTTTAACGCTCGTCGTTGGTAACTAATGGTTACACAGATGTCTAGGCAAATCATCTCGACTAAGGAATGAATTCACTGGTCGTGTGATTTGTTACCATAAGTACAACTTGTGACCTTTTGGCTGACCGTTAGACAACGAATGTGTCAAAAGCAAGTAAACACTTACAATGAAGAGGTTTTTACATTGACGATGGATGGGTGGTGTTTTACAGCCTATCAGCCTTTGTAGGCTATGTAAGGTCATTAAGCACGATGATCACTAGAATCGAGTAAACGCAAATCAAGTCGCGATGTCCCTAGTTATTCGCCTCTTACGAATCGCGTAGGGAGACGCGGTGGGTCAATTAAATAGACGAAATAATAATAATAATAATAATAATAATAATAATAATAATAATAATAATAATAATAATAATAATAGTTTATTCATCGCACATACCTTCTCTTGACAGGCAAGTTCATGGCGTTTACAATCCAAAGAATCAACACTCATACAACCACTCAACACCACATTCCTACAAAAACACACACTAAACACATATATACAATAAACAAAAACTAAGATCCGTTAGAACAAATAGAACTAACTATACAATATACACAGCACTTGCAGGCCAGGTCAAGTAAGGCGAAGCAGCTCAGCGGGAAAGGTGGATCGGAAGAAGTGGATCTTTAGAGCATTTTTGCGGTATATATAAAACGTGCATCGGCGCTATCGGCGACTATCGGTGACTATCGGCGACTATCGGCGCTATCGGCGATGCGTTACTGTTGCCTCTACAATACATAAAATACATACAGAAAATTCATAAAAGTGATTATTCATACAGAGGATAGAGTATAAAGTTCTATAAGTATAAGCTAGCCACTATGTTTCAACTTTAGCTGGGCCGATAGTCGCCGATAGTCGCCGATAGTCGCCGATAGCGCCGATAGCGCCGATGCACGTTTTATATAGACCCCATTTTTGAACTGGGGCAGTGTCAGAATGACGGACTGAGAGAGGGAGACTATTCCAGGTTACAGGTCCAATATAGGAGAAGGCACGCTGTCCTTGAGTTTTCTTATTACGGCCGGGGACCTTAAGCATTCTAGAGTCAGCAGCTGAGCGTAGAGATCTGGAGGGCGTGTAGACTGCAAGAATTTCTGTAAGAGCGTGTGGTGCGGGTACTGATAAAAGACGGAAAACACCGGAAAACACGTGTATAGGCGCCTTCAGGCGGAGTGGCGGATGCGGTCTCGTTCTCGTTCATATGCCGAGATTTCAAACTGGGGTACTCTGTCCGGTCGGACAGAGTACCCCGGGTACAGTGTCCGGAAATGTTTCCGACAACGACCATTTCAGCCATAGTGACATACATAGGCGTAGCGTCTGCAGGAAAAGCCGCGAACGGCGCGATCTAAAAATAGATAAGCGAGTGCCGTCTACCAACATCCGGGGACATCCCTTAGCGTGCGTTCCCATTGCTGTGCTGCAAGATGGTTCGACACTGCTCCTGGGGAAAATGCAACAGCGATTCAAGATGCAAGCACAAAGACCACATGAAAGGAGTATTTTTTATAACGGTGCCCGACCCACTTGTTGAATCGGAGAAATTCAATCGATGGGTGCATTTGTGCGGGCGACTACACTTCAAAGTAAAGCCAAGCAGCTCCTAGGCACGATGGAGACAGTTCATTTGTTCAAAGCATTTCGTTGGTAGCAATGGACCTATAGAAATGAATCCGGATCCACTCCCTGCTCATTACACGGAACAGCAGGTGAGTTTTTATTATGATAGATCGCAATTAGGAGCTCCGCATCACACGGACTGGAAGATTTATCATGCCTCCGTGCCGAACAGAGCGTTTTTGGCGTTCTTTCATTCCTTCAGCTGTTCACAACGCGGACTTAGACTATGGATATAGCTACAGGGTTAAAGAGTAAAGCAACGGATATGCATTATTGCATACATAAGGCTAAGCTACACGAATGATTTCGGTGGGGGTTATAATATATTAATTATTGTGTGATGAGCGGGAGTCTGCGAGAGATCGACCCTACAGTCATGACAAGACGTATATATATATATATATATATATATATATATATATATACACGTACGCCTCTGCAGTTGTGACTGTTCTGTGTTTAATCTGTTTAATTTTAATTGGTATCCTGCAACTTCCAACTGAGAAAGATCTCCTCTGTCCGTAGCTTTCTCACACAAGAGGCTGTCATTCAGCTTGTCACTTCCTTCATTCTAAGCCGTCTCGACTACTGCAACTCCCTGCTTGCAGGACTACCATCCAAACAAATCTCTCGCCTTCAGCGGGTTCAAAACAACGCTGCCCGTCTCATTTTCAGAAAATCCAAGAGAACACATGTTACCCCTCTTTTCATGAAACTCCACTGGCTTCCTGTTGAGTACAGGATCCAGTACAAACTCGCCACTCTCGCCTTCCGTTGCTTTGATGGAACTCTGCCGCCCTATCTCTCATCTCTTCTTCAGATCTACCAACCCTCTCGCTCTCTCCGCTCAGGCTCCGAAAAACTTCTCTGCAAACCTAAAACCACCACCAAATCCTTTGGCCAGAGATCCTTTCACTTTCAAGCACCTTCTGTCTGGAATGCTCTGCCGTCATCTCTCCATGGCATCACTTCTCTTCCTTCCTGTCGTGTTATCATGTTTATCACTTGGTTTCGCCTACGAGTTTATCACTTGGTTTTGTCTACGCATTATGCGCGCATGCGCCGGGGAAATTGTGGGCGCCATGTCTAGTCCTGGAACACGCGGAATTATACTGTAAGAAGAAGTAGTAAATTCTCAAAGTTGAAATACTAACAAGCCTCCAGTCTTTATTGATTGAAGAAGTACAACGCTCGGAACACAACATGGTGGCAGCGGTAAACGCAACAGCGGTAAACTGTGAACAGTGCGTGTGCTGAACTGAGATCAAAATCCAGTGTGAGTCTCGTTTCTAGAACCGGTTTCACGTGGTACTGGTCTAAGGAGAAACAGTGAAGATTCAAGATGGGTCCGTTCAAGCCTCCGGAAAACTTCAACTTCAGCAATCCTACAGCATGGCCCGAGTGGAAGCAACGTTTCCAGCGATTCTTCACGGCTTCAAAGCTGCACAAAGAAGACGCGGAAATCCAGATAAGTACTCTTATCTACGTTATGGGTGCAGACGCAGAGAAGATTCTGACGTCTTTTCAACTGTCGGAAGAAGAAGGAAAAGTCTACGCGACTATTCTGGAGAAATTTGATGGCTACTTCATTCCGCGAGTAAATGTCATTCATGAAAGAGCCAGGTTCCACTCATGCAACCAGAAGCAGGGGGAAACCATAGAAGCCTACGTGAGAGAATTGTACGATCTGGCAAATCTAGCACAGATACCGAACAAAGACGAAGCAATCCGAGATCGTCTTGTCCTTGGAGTTCTTGATCGCGAGCTCTCAGAAAAGCTCCAACTGACACCGACACTGACACTTCAAGATGCCATCACTGCAGCACGACAATATGAACAAGTAAAGACACAGCTAACAGAGCAACGCCAGACGATCGATGCAGTCCACAGCGGCAGAGGGGCCAGTGGGGGCCATCACAGAGGCGGTAGGCGCAGCGGTTACAACGGTAATCGAGGTGACAGATCCGGCAGTCATCATCCACAGGGCGGCGGCTCTGGCCATAGGGGCGGCGGTCAGCAGAACCAGCATACCAGTGGCAGTCCACGCGGCCGTGGAAATCACTTCTCGCAGAGAGGGAGAGGAGGTTACTCATCATCATGCTCAAGATGTGGTCGTCACCATAGCAACACAGAGATCTGTCCTGCACAGGGAAAAAGGTGCAGAAATTGTTCAAAGCCAAACCACTTCGCAGCAGTATGTAGAAGCAAATCGATGCACTCAGTGGAAGAGCACCACTACGACTACCAGTATGAAGAAAGAGGAGGAGAAGAAGAGGACGAAGTACACAGAGTGACACAAGAAGAAATCTTCATTGGGCCAGTGAACAGTGGGACCAACAACGAACCACCGTGGACTACAGTCTTGACAGTTGAAAACAGCAAAATCACGTTCAAGATCGACACAGGGGCAGATGTGAGCGTCATTTCGGCAGCCCAGTATAGCAACATGAGTCCACGACCACAGCTACGGAAATCTAACACGATTCTGCGCAGCGCTGGCGGCGTGATGGAGTGCCTGGGACAGTTCGAAGCAGTCACCAGAGTCCACGATAAGCCATTCCCACTTCGGATCTTCGTCGTGAATTCGAAGACCGACAATCTTCTCAGCCGAGAAGCGTCAACAAGGATGGGTCTCGTAAAAAGAATCGACACCATCGACAGGCTACCCTTCGGTGCACTGGATGAGAAACCAGTCGACTGCACCCCAGTGAAAATATTGCTGAGAGACGATGTACAACCTTACAGCCTACACACAGCGCGCAGAATACCAATACCACTGTTGGAGAAAGTCAACAAAGAGTTGGCCAGGATGGAAGCCAAAGGCATCATAGAAGCAGTGACTGAACCTACAGACTGGTGCGCTCCCATCGTACCAGTACTGAAAAAGTCCGGCGACGTGAGGATTTGCACAGATTTCAAGAAGCTCAATCTGGCTGTGAAGCGGGAGAGGTACATCCTTCCAACCCTCGACGACATTCTGCACAAGCTATCGGGGTCAGCGTTCTTCAGCAAGCTCGACGCGACTTCAGGCTTCTGGCAGTTGCCTCTCGACCCTTCGACAGCAAAGCTCACCACGTTCATAACCCCAACATCCGGGAGATATTTCTACAAGAGACTCCCTTTCGGAATATCCTCAGCGCCTGAGATTTTTCAACGCACAGTCGAAAACATCTTGAAGGATCAGAGCAACGTCGTCTGCTTCTTCGACGATATCCTCGTCTACAGCGAAGACGAGCTGTCCCATGAGCGCCACCTGGGCGGCGTCATGAAGAAACTAGCCAGTGTCAACCTCAAGCTCAACCCAGACAAGTGCGAGCTGAGAAAGCAAGAGATCGAGTTTCTTGGGCATCGCATCAGCAAGAACGGAGTCTCTCCAGATCCGACCAAGGTTGAAGCCATCACCAACATGCCAGACCCCACCAACGTGACGGAGTTGAGGAGAGTTCTGGGCATGATCAACTTTCTGGGCCGATACTTGCCGAACCTGTCGACAGTACTGCGGCCAGTGACAGAACTTTTGGAGAACGACAGAGCCTGGTCATGGGGGCCAGCGCAGATCAAAGCCATGAGTGAGGTGAAGAAGATGCTGACGTCAACACCCACACTTGCCTTCTACGACCCAAGAAAGCCCACAACAGTGAGTGCAGATGCAAGCAGCTATGGAGTAGGTGGAGTCCTGCTACAGCAATACCCTGACGGAATCCTCAAGCCGGTAGCGTACTGTTCACGTACCTTGACACCCACTGAGCGCAGGTACGCACAAATCGAGAAGGAAACTCTCGCAGCTGTCTACGCCTGTGAGAAGTTCAGCCGCTACCTGGTTGGCCTGTCCAGTTTCAAGCTAGAGACGGATCACAAGCCTCTCGTCCCCATCATCAACTACAAGAACCTTGAGGATACCCCAGTCAGATGTCAGAGAATGCTCATGCGACTCATGAGATTCAACCCCATCGCAGAGTACGTGCCGGGAAAGCAGCTCGTCGTGGCAGACACTCTTTCTCGCAGCCCACAGAAGTACAAAGAAGAAGATGTGAGCAGAGTGGAGCTACTCATCGAAGACGTGGCAGACTACGTCGACAGCGTGAACCTGTCCTGGTCCTACCACATGCCGGACAAGAAGCTGAAAGAACTGGCAGAAGAAACCAAGAAAGACAGTTTGATCCAAGCAGCATTACACTACGTGCGAGAAGGATGGCCAGTGTACGCGTCAGATGTTGAGGAAGGACTGCGTGATCTCTTCGAAGTCCGCGGCGAACTCAGCGAGAACAACGGCCTGCTCACCAGAGGCAGCCGCATCGTGATACCAGCGTCCATGAGAGATGAAATCCTAGCAAGGATCCATGACGGTCATCTCGGCATCGTAAAGTGCCGTGAGAGAGCGAACGCAGCGTGCTGGTGGCCAGGAGTCGGCACGCGCATCAAGCAAATCGTCCGCAACTGCAAGCACTGTCAAGAGAAACAGGCTACTCAGCGAAAAGAACCACTCATCACAACAGAACTACCAGATAGGCCATTCCAGAAGTGTGCAGCTGATCTTTGTGAACTCAAGGGAAAGCAGTACCTTGTACTGATAGACTACTTCTCAAGATACCTCGAGATAGCCTACCTCAGAAACATCACCTCTTCAGAAGTCATCGGACGGATGTCCAACATGTTTGCTCGTCACGGGATTCCAGAAACACTCATTACTGACAATGGCCGTCAGTTCACATCATCAGAGTTCAAGCAGTTTTCACAGCGTTGGGGCTTTGAACACATCACCACATCCCCGCACTACCCGCAAGCAAACGGCGAAGCTGAGAGAGCTGTACAAGAAGCCAAGAAGATTCTGGGCCAGAAGGAGCCAATGATAGCACTACTTGCCCACAGAGCCACTCCTATCGCAGCGACAGGCAAGAGTCCAGCCGAGCTAGCATTCGGCCGAAAGCTTCGTACAACACTCCCAACCCTGCCTGAAAACCTTGCGCCAAGTTATGAAAGGAAGTCTGTGGCTGACAAGGATAGAGAACACAAAGCAGCATACAAGAAAGTATTTGATAGACACCACGGAGTCCGTCCACTGGGAGAACTTTCGCCAGGTGACCCAGTTCTCCAGAAGCTGGACAACGAAAAGAAGTGGGGAAGTCCAGCCATCGTCCAACAGCAGTGTGCACCAAGATCCTATGTGGTGCAAACGCCTAACGGCAAGAACTTCCGGCGAAATCGTCGTCATCTCAGGCTGTTCCACAGTCCTCAGCCTGAGCGGTCCCGTCCTAACCCCAGCACGGTCCACAAACGCCTGTCCCTGTCCAGTCACGCTATCCCTGTCCCTGTATTCAGAGACCAGCATGGAGATTGTGGCAGTCCCAGCTACAATGCAGCACGTCCCAGCTGCAACGACTCTGACAGTCACAATTCAGAGTCAGGTACCAGTCCGAGACAGGGCAAGTCCATCGTCCAAGTCGGTCAACGCCCGCCAGATGTCAACAGTTCCGACACTGCCAGTGGTGGTCTACCTCCAGTCCGACCCCCCGAGGGCAACAGCAGTCCAGCCGTGACGAGGACCCGCAGCGGCCGCATTGTTACCAGACCAATCCGCTTCCAGGATAACTAACAATTTTTTTAACATTGTTGGAATGCAGGACACATTGATCTGAACTTTTAACTTTTAAAGTGAATTTATCTCCCTTCTCGGTTATCACAGACTCTAATGAATAACTAGCCACTGGGCTGATTTTTGCAAAATCTCAAAGAGGGGAAGATGTCGTGTTATCATGTTTATCACTTGGTTTCGCCTACGAGTTTATCACTTGGTTTTGTCTACGCATTATGCGCGCATGCGCCGGGGAAATTGTCGGGCGCCATGTCTAGTCCTGGAACACGCGGAATTATACTGTAAGAAGAAGTAGTAAATTCTCAAAGTTGAAATACTAACAAGCCTCCAGTCTTTATTGATTGAAGAAGTACAACGCTCGGAACACAACACTTCCTTCAAATCTAACCTCAAGACCCATTATTTCCGTAAAGCTTTTTCAGTGTAGTGCCCCTAGGGCCTGACTGCTTCCTGAGAACAGTTAGTGCATTGTACATATCTGTATAAACTGTTTGTTTTGTTTTGTTTTTTCGTCTGTATGAATGTTGACTGAATGTCTGGTTTGTGTTGCTATGTTGTTTTATATCACCTGCTTTTCATCTTTGTTTCTCTTACCTTGATGTATATTACTTTAATATACATTCCTATTGTGTGTTTTTATTTTTACTTCTATTTTCTTTTTCTTTTTCTTTTTTTCTTTTTTTTAAGGCGCTTTGAGTCTCACTGTGTGGGAGTATTGCGCGGTATAAAAGTGATTTATTATTATTATTATTATTATTATCCACTTCACGTCTTATTCACTAGAAAACTGGACACTCGTCTGAGATCGAGAACACGAAAAAGTATATATAATTCAATAAACAAATTCATGGTGGAATAATAAATAAGTTTAGGGTAATTCACGTGTAAACAAATCGTTTTAGTGTTGTCAATTTTAGCAGCAGTACAGAAATAATTTAATCTACCGTTTTGCCCGGCTTGATAACGCTCTGCACTAAAGACGCGTGTTCCACCATTATATAGCACCCCGCTCACTCTCCACTCCAGAGAGTTTATAGCACTATGACTTGTATTAGAACAAACTCTGCCCTGGAGATACCGGGAGCAAGAATTCATGCGGGTGAGATTCAAATCACCAAATTGACAAGTACTTAAAGTAGCTTTCAAAAGTGTTGTCCTTACCAGTGAAGGTTAGTACTGCGTATTCGATTAATTTGCAAGTAAATGTATGTGGCTATGAGTGTGTCATGCTCGGTAAATCGTATTTTAGAACTGTATATATATTATATCATGCGTGCCCGTTTTCCAGATCATCCATGCAGTTGATTATTTTACACTACTACGCAAGCTGCAAATTTGAATTCACTTCTTCGGTTAACTGAATTGCTAAATTCTATACGAGAAGTATCGGTGATTGCGATGTTGGCTTATTTCAGTGTTAAAAGGCTGGAGTTAGTCAACTATGGGATTCCATTGCCGAGAAAAGCACTGAATATGTACGTTGCTCTTGCAAAAACGCCGTTTCAATTAAGTTTTTATTATCACGTACGTCACCAGTGATGCGCACGTACGTGCGTGACAACCACTCGCACTGGGTAAGATGTCTTTGCGAGGCTTTGTGTGAACAAACGCCATTTGCACACGTCTTCTCCGATCGAATGCTGTCCCCGGAAGTAGTGCCGCCGCCGGAAAGTACCGAACGTGACGTCACGCCGAAGTGAACGTGGGCTTACAGACGCTACGCTATACATACAGTCTTTGCAGGCAGATTATTGGAGTTTTGTGTGTTTTAGAACCTGCTAAAAATAAATAGATAAAGACGGACAACAACAAATAATGATTGGAATTGACATTTTCATGGTTTTTGTAGGTGTTTTCGGGTGTTTTCCGGCATTTACTCGAGTTTTCCGGTGTTTTCCGGTGTTTTCCGTCTTTTATCAGTACCCTGTGGTGCGGTGTTGTCGATGGCCTTGAAGCACAAAGTAGCAAGTTTATAATCTATCCTCTGAGAGATGGGGAGCCAGTGAAGTGTATGTAGGAGTGATGAGACATGGGTACGCTTGGGACATCGAAAAACTAGCCTAGCAGCACAATTCTGAACTTTCTGGAGTTTGTTAAGCAGATTGTTGGGGATGCCAGCGAGAAGAGAGTTTCTATAGTCGAGACGAGACAGGACAAGTGATGTGATGAGCGTTTTGGTGGCCTGCTGAGAAAGATAATGACGAATGGTACTAATTTTCCTTAGCTCATAATATGCTAACTGACAGACTTTGTTGACATGAGATCTCATTGACAGATCATCATCAAACATGACGCCTAAATTTCTGACAGACTGAGAGAAGACGATGTTGTAAAAAGCGAGTTGTAAGCGTAGATGTGATTTTTTTTAATGCGTGCTAACTGATATTAGATTTAGAGCTTGAATTTTCAATGATATTACGCTTACAACTCGCTTTTTCGCTTACAACTGTCATGAGGTCAGCGCGTGATCACGGGCTGACCTCATGACAAGCTGGCCAATGAGATGCAAGGAACGAAACGGCCATCTCTTTCCGTGGTTTTCATTGGTTCGAACACTGGAGTTGTAAGCGAAAAAGAACTTGTGTAATATCGAAAATTCAAGCTCTAAACCTAATATCAGCTAGCACGCATTAAAAAAAAATCACATCTAAGTAAACCAGCCAGCCTAGTACTGTGAACAGATTTGAAAGCGACAGCAAGAAAACAATTAAAAAAACCTCGAACACTCAGGTCTAATCTAAGCGAAAGAACTTGTCACTGTGTACCAACCAAGCCCCTTGGAGCCGACGCGCCGCCAAGCGGCGGCAAGGGAGATAATTTCCAAAAAAGTTGCTCATTCAAGACATAGGAAGCACAATGGTGATTATTGGCACTTTCTACCATGAGATATGGTCACTTTTAGTGGTTCACTACCCCATTTTGGTCACATTTCATTAGGGTCAAAGTGACCTTGACCTTGATGATATGTGACCAAATGTGTCTCATGATGAAAGTATAACATGTGCCCCTGTTGCGGCCACCCACCTCTGTTTTATTTCTTTGTATGGTTTTGGCAAACTGCCTACCCTGTGCTACGTTCCCTGTGTGAGCTAATGAAGCATCATACCACTACCACTATGAATTGTGTGTTTATGCATGTTTTAAGTAAGGAATACTTAAGGATATAGAAGCCAGCCAGACCTCAACTAAATGTAGTTTATTAAGCAACCAGCCATGCCTTTAGAATATTATTGTGTTGGTGGAAGGAGTGAAGTTGGGCGCCAAGATTGTGCTGACGGTGCCAGACTTTGAACACAGTGGGACGAAAATGCGCCAATTTTCTCTTCTTTCCCATTGGCCCAGAGTAGTGAACTTTTAAGAGTTTGGGCGGTAGAAAAGTGCTTAGTCAGCAGGCGCCAAACATCCCCTTCTTCCCATTGGTGACTTTCTGAGACTCTCAATGGAGACGTGGAAGAAGATATAAATGCAGGCAGCAGTCTGCTAGCGAGACTGGCGTGTTTGGGGACTACTGGCGTGTTTGGGGACTACTGGCGTGTTTGCCCCTCTGCTGGGAGCGAGAGAATACAATCATGGTATCAATTAAGGCCAGTCTGACCTAAGGGAGGACAGGGAATGGTTTCCCTCCCCACCCCCCTTCAACCCACCGCCTCCAGCCCCCCTGGATGGAGGAGATGCAGGCAGCCGCTCCCTGACAAGCTGCAACCGAAGCGGAGATGACCCTGACCCCGCCACCAAACACGGGACGAGGAGAGTTCAACCTCCCCTCTGCAGGCAGACCCCTGCATCAGTCGACATCCCCTCCACCCTCCAAGACAACCCCCTTGTGGAGCAGCCATGGGGTCAACTGCCCTGACCTCCTTTGCCAGGGCAACTACAGCATCAACTGCCCTGACCCCCTTCAGCACAGCCAACCACAGGGTCACGCCGCCCTGACACCTTTCATCATTCCTCCACAGAACGGACTCAGTGAACTCAGATAAGTTTTACCATCATACTATAGAAAAGGCTGGCTGGCTAAAACAACTAGAATTGAACACAGAAGTTTTTATTATTATTCATGCACGTTGATTTACTGATCATTGTTCTACCACTTCAAGTGTTATTAAAGTCATTTTTGTATTTGACCTCTGCATTCATCTGCTCTGTTGTCTTGTCCAGTCTTGACAGCGAGAAAGGTGAGTGAATGTTGCATGCAGCAGTGCGTTTACCCCTAGACATCTTCTTCATTAAGAATAATCAGAGCACAGGAATGTAATAGCCCCACATAATTATTAAGTTTGAAACAGTTATCTTCCATAGTTCAGGGTCAAGGTCACTTCAAAATATGTATACAATCCAACTTTAAAGAGCTCCTGTGACCTTGACCTTGAAGCAAGGTCAACCAAACTGGTATTAAAAAATAGGGCTTACTTTGCTCTATATACCATGTATAGGTGAGGTATCCAATCTCAAAAACGTACATAGACTCACTTTTGCTTCGCATGTGAGTCAAAAATGACCAAATCAGATGTTCTGTGGCACTGAATTATTCAATTTTTAATGCAAATTCCAGAGATGACAGAATGTTTACAGCACATGCACTTAATTGTTCAATTCTGTGTAAAGCTACAGAAAACAGTCTCCGACTTTGTCCCCAATGGCTAACCTGGGCGGGCATTTTCTTGAAAAATGCTCTGGCAACTTTATCCTGTTTTGCAGTGCATGGTTGTGTGTTAATGATCATGCAAACTGCACACTTGTGCATGCACGTATCCCTTATTGATGGGGGTGGGGGTGGGGGTGGGGGTGGGGGTGGGGGTGGGGGTGGGGTGGGGTGGGGCAAGGTGGGGATGGGGCGGGGTGGGGGTTGAGGGGCTGAATATGATATAATACAATAACAAAGTAACTCTGTGTGAGAGAGAGAGAGAGAGAGAGAGAGAGAGAGAGAGAGAGAGAGAGAGAGAGAGAGAGAGAGAGAGAGAGAGAGAGAGAGAGAGAGAGAGAGAGAGAGAGAAGCAAGATTAAGATATTTCAGTCCCCAAAAAGTTGACAAAAAGGAATTTTATCTTTATCTTTAATGAATAACAAATATCTTTTCCCAAGAAGAGAAATGCAATCTATGCAACATAGCTGCATTGTCAGTGGTTAAGTTCTGCCATTTCAAATGAAAATTTATATAATGTATGAAATCCTCACTCAGCAATTGATTTACATGTTTGAAACATCACTTAACCTATCAGAGAAGGTCAACTTTTGTGCATTGCCAATGAAATAAGTTTCTCAACCTTGCATCTACTACACAATGAAACACGTGAATCATGTTCTGATAATTCTATTGTAATCAAACTAAAAATATGCCAACATTTGTTCAGTACAAATCATAAAATTCAATGAAAATGTATGCTGTGCTGCTTGTTGACAAGGAAAGGAAATGGTTACAAATAAACACAATATTTCACCAGTAAATGGGAAAACAATTTAAAAATCATGATTCAGTAAATACATGTACATCAATATTCTTCTACATGAATTTCCATCAATGAACTGTGACTTTACCCTGATCATATGATTCTCTACTACCAAGTGACGCGGGACAACTATCTGTTACCATCAATAAGCATTCACCTCATGCACAGTAGGCAGAGTATGAGTGTAAGCCTCATAAGAAAACAACATCTCTGCACCAGCCAGATCTAAGTATCTTTCCTAGGAAGAGCTGGTTAATTGTTAAAAATTGCCTTTATTATTAAAACAGCTATGACCGAAATTTCCATTGAAGACAATGAAAATGGTAATAGTAGTGATGGCAATGGTAACCATGGTTGTCATGAGGGGATATAATCTCTCAGGAAAAAAAGCCATCAGTCACTCATTCCAAAGGATACTAAAAGATAAGTAATCTGGTGATTCCAATGGACAGTCTGTGACAGTACCTGCACCACTGGACAGTCTGTGACAGTACCTGCACCAATAGTCTGTGACAGTACCTGCACCACTGGACAGTGACAGTACCTGCACCACTGGACAGTCTGACAGTACCTGCACCAATGCACAGTCTGTGACAGTACCTGCACCAATGAACAGTCTCTGACAGTACCTGCACCACTGGACAGTCTGTGACAGTACCTGCACCACTGGACAGTCTGTGACAGTGTCTGCACCAATGGACGGTCTGTGACAGTACCTGCACCACTAGACAGTCTGTGACAGTACCTGCACCACTAAACAGTCTGTGACAGTACCTGCACCACTGGACAGTCTGTGACAGTACCTGCACCACTAGACAGTCTGTGACAGTACCTGCATCACTGGGCAGTCTGTGACAGTGCCGGCACCACTGGACAGTCTGTGACAGTACCTGCACCACTAGACAGTCTGTGACAGTACCTGCACCACTAGACAGTCTGTGACAGT
>JAWQFJ010002357.1:25000-30769 GCA_034096865.1 Theodoxus fluviatilis
ACACAAATCTACATGGCAAAGGAGATGAACAATGAAATGACACACAAATCTACATGGCAAAGGAGATGAACAATGAAATGACACACAAATCTACATGGCAAAGGAGATGAACAATGAAATGACACACAAATCTACATGGCAAAGGAGATGAACAATGAAATGACACACAAATCTACATGGCAAAGGAGATGAACAATGAAATGACACACAAATCTACATGGCAAAGGAGATGAACAATGAAATGACACACAAATCTACATGGCAAAGGAGATGAACAATGAAATGACACACAAATCTACATGGCAAAGGAGATGAACAATGAAATGACACACAAATCTACATGGCAAAGGAGATGAACAATGAAATGACACACAAATCTACATGGCAAAGGAGATGAACAATGAAATGACACACAAATCTACATGGCAAAGGAGATGAACAATGAAATGACACACAAATCTACATGGCAAAGGAGATGAACAATGAAATGACACACAAATCTACATGGCAAAGGAGATGAACAATGAAATGACACACAAATCTACATGGCAAAGGAGATGAACAATGAAATGACACACAAATCTACATGGCAAAGGAGATGAACAATGAAATGACACACAAATCTACATGGCAAAGGAGATGAACAATGAAATGACACACAAATCTACATGGCAAAGGAGATGAACAATGAAATGACACACAAATCTACATGGCAAAGGAGATGAACAATGAAATGACACACAAATCTACATGGCAAAGGAGATGAACAATGAAATGACACACAAATCTACATGGCAAAGGAGATGAACAATGAAATGACACACAAATCTACATGGCAAAGGAGATGAACAATGAAATGACACACAAATCTACATGGCAAAGGAGATGAACAATGAAATGACACACAAATCTACATGGCAAAGGAGATGAACAATGAAATGACACACAAATCTACATGGCAAAGGAGATGAACAATGATAATGACACACAAATCTACATGGCAAAGGAGATGAACAATGAAATGACACACAAATCTACATGGCAAAGGAGATGAACAATGAAATGACACACAAATCTACATGGCAAAGGAGATGAACAATGAAATGACACACAAATCTACATGGCAAAGGAGATGAACAATGAAATGACACACAAATCTACATGGCAAAGGAGATGAACAATGAAATGACACACAAATCTACATGGCAAAGGAGATGAACAATGAAATGACACACAAATCTACATGGCAAAGGAGATGAACAATGAAATGACACACAAATCTACATGGCAAAGGAGATGAACAATGAAATGACACACAAATCTACATGGCAAAGGAGATGAACAATGAAATGACACACAAATCTACATGGCAAAGGAGATGAACAATGAAATGACACACAAATCTACATGGCAAAGGAGATGAACAATGAAATGACACACAAATCTACATGGCAAAGGAGATGAACAATGAAATGACACACAAATCTACATGGCAAAGGAGATGAACAATGAAATGACACACAAATCTACATGGCAAAGGAGATGAACAATGAAATGACACACAAATCTACATGGCAAAGGAGATGAACAATGAAATGACACACAAATCTACATGGCAAAGGAGATGAACAATGAAATGACACACAAATCTACATGGCAAAGGAGATGAACAATGAAATGACACACAAATCTACATGGCAAAGGAGATGAACAATGAAATGACACACAAATCTACATGGCAAAGGAGATGAACAATGAAATGACACACAAATCTACATGGCAAAGGAGATGAACAATGAAATGACACACAAATCTACATGGCAAAGGAGATGAACAATGAAATGACACACAAATCTACATGGCAAAGGAGATGAACAATGAAATGACACACAAATCTACATGGCAAAGGAGATGAACAATGAAATGACACACAAATCTACATGGCAAAGGAGATGAACAATGAAATGACACACAAATCTACATGGCAAAGGAGATGAACAATGAAATGACACACAAATCTACATGGCAAAGGAGATGAACAATGAAATGACACACAAATCTACATGGCAAAGGAGATGAACAATGAAATGACACACAAATCTACATGGCAAAGGAGATGAACAATGAAATGACACACAAATCTACATGGCAAAGGAGATGAACAATGAAATGACACACAAATCTACATGGCAAAGGAGATGAACAATGAAATGACACACAAATCTACATGGCAAAGGAGATGAACAATGAAATGACACACAAATCTACATGGCAAAGGAGATGAACAATGAAATGACACACAAATCTACATGGCAAAGGAGATGAACAATGAAATGACACACAAATCTACATGGCAAAGGAGATGAACAATGAAATGACACACAAATCTACATGGCAAAGGAGATGAACAATGAAATGACACACAAATCTACATGGCAAAGGAGATGAACAATGAAATGACACACAAATCTACATGGCAAAGGAGATGAACAATGAAATGACACACAAATCTACATGGCAAAGGAGATGAACAATGAAATGACACACAAATCTACATGGCAAAGGAGATGAACAATGAAATGACACACAAATCTACATGGCAAAGGAGATGAACAATGAAATGACACACAAATCTACATGGCAAAGGAGATGAACAATGAAATGACACACAAATCTACATGGCAAAGGAGATGAACAATGAAATGACACACAAATCTACATGGCAAAGGAGATGAACAATGAAATGACACACAAATCTACATGGCAAAGGAGATGAACAATGAAATGACACACAAATCTACATGGCAAAGGAGATGAACAATGAAATGACACACAAATCTACATGGCAAAGGAGATGAACAATGAAATGACACACAAATCTACATGGCAAAGGAGATGAACAATGAAATGACACACAAATCTACATGGCAAAGGAGATGAACAATGAAATGACACACAAATCTACATGGCAAAGGAGATGAACAATGAAATGACACACAAATCTACATGGCAAAGGAGATGAACAATGAAATGACACACAAATCTACATGGCAAAGGAGATGAACAATGAAATGACACACAAATCTACATGGCAAAGGAGATGAACAATGAAATGACACACAAATCTACATGGCAAAGGAGATGAACAATGAAATGACACACAAATCTACATGGCAAAGGAGATGAACAATGAAATGACACACAAATCTACATGGCAAAGGAGATGAACAATGAAATGACACACAAATCTACATGGCAAAGGAGATGAACAATGAAATGACACACAAATCTACATGGCAAAGGAGATGAACAATGAAATGACACACAAATCTACATGGCAAAGGAGATGAACAATGAAATGACACACAAATCTACATGGCAAAGGAGATGAACAATGAAATGACACACAAATCTACATGGCAAAGGAGATGAACAATGAAATGACACACAAATCTACATGGCAAAGGAGATGAACAATGAAATGACACACAAATCTACATGGCAAAGGAGATGAACAATGAAATGACACACAAATCTACATGGCAAAGGAGATGAACAATGAAATGACACACAAATCTACATGGCAAAGGAGATGAACAATGAAATGACACACAAATCTACATGGCAAAGGAGATGAACAATGAAATGACACACAAATCTACATGGCAAAGGAGATGAACAATGAAATGACACACAAATCTACATGGCAAAGGAGATGAACAATGAAATGACACACAAATCTACATGGCAAAGGAGATGAACAATGAAATGACACACAAATCTACATGGCAAAGGAGATGAACAATGAAATGACACACAAATCTACATGGCAAAGGAGATGAACAATGAAATGACACACAAATCTACATGGCAAAGGAGATGAACAATGAAATGACACACAAATCTACATGGCAAAGGAGATGAACAATGAAATGACACACAAATCTACATGGCAAAGGAGATGAACAATGAAATGACACACAAATCTACATGGCAAAGGAGATGAACAATGAAATGACACACAAATCTACATGGCAAAGGAGATGAACAATGAAATGACACACAAATCTACATGGCAAAGGAGATGAACAATGAAATGACACACAAATCTACATGGCAAAGGAGATGAACAATGAAATGACACACAAATCTACATGGCAAAGGAGATGAACAATGAAATGACACACAAATCTACATGGCAAAGGAGATGAACAATGAAATGACACACAAATCTACATGGCAAAGGAGATGAACAATGAAATGACACACAAATCTACATGGCAAAGGAGTATGACAATGAAATGACACACAAATCTACATGGCAAAGGAGATTAACAATGAAATGACACACAACTCTACATGGCAAAGGAGAGGATCCACAAATGGAATGACACCAAAATATCTGACAATGGCAAAGGAGATGAAACAATGAACTGACACACAAATTCTACCTGGCCAAAGGAGAGAACAATGAAATGACACACAAATCTACATGGCCAAAGGCGATGAACAATGAAATGACACACAAATCTACATGGCAAAGGAGATGAACAATGAAATGACACACCAAATCTACATGGCAAAGGAGATGAACAATGAAAGACACACAAATCTACAGGCAAAGGAGATGAAACAATGAAAATGACAACACAAATCTACATTGGCCCAAAGGAGCCCCCATGAAAAAACAATGAAATGACAGACAAATCTACATGGCAAAGGAGATGACACAATGAATATGAAACACAAATCCACATGGCAAAGGAGCAAATGAACAATGAAAGACACACAATATACATGGCCAAAGGGAGGCATGAACGATAAATGGACACACAAAAAATCTACAGGCAAGAGATGAACAATGCAATATGAACAACACAAAATCTAAACCAAAAGCAACAGGCACGATGAAAAAGATGAAATGACAAACAAATACTACATTAAGCTATAAGGAGGCCATGAAACAAGTGGAGCTAAATGACAAACCAACATCTACAAAGCAAAGGAGACCTGAACAATGAAATGGAAATACAAGAAATCTACAAAGCAAAGGAGCGTTCTTCGCAAATGAACAAAGAAATGCCACACACAAATCTACCACGTTGGCAAAAGGAGCGTATGAAAACAATGAAATGACCAACACAAATCTATCATGGCCAAAGGACGTAATGGAACAATGAAAATGGTTGGTACACCACAAAAATCTACCATGGCAAAAGAGAGTGAATCTTCTTCCCCTGCCACTGAACATGAAAAATGACACAACCAAATCTACATGGCAAACGGAAATGTCTGCGCGTCGACATTCCTCTACCAGGATGAACAATAAATAACACAAATCTAATGGCAAAGGAGATGACAATGAACTGACACAAAAAACTACAAAGAAAAGGAGATGAAACAATAAATGACACACAAATCTACTACGCAACGGAGTATGAACAATGAAAATGGACACCAAATCTACATGGCAAAGGAGATTAACAATGAAATGACACTCAAATCTACATGGCAAAGGAGATGAAAAATGAAATGACACACACATCTACATGGCAAAGGAGATGAACAATGAAATGCCACCACAAATATCTACATGGCAAAGGATGAACAATGTAATGACAACAATCTACATGGCAAAGAGCTGATAGAACAATGAAATGGACACACAAATCCGTACAAAGCAAGGAGATGAACAATGAAATGACGCACAAATCTACATGAAAGGAGATGACAAGGAAATGCACACAAATTACCATGGAAAGGAGATGA
>JAWQFJ010002357.1:30779-68279 GCA_034096865.1 Theodoxus fluviatilis
TACTTTAAGAACAAACCTGTTCATGCATGATAACAAGTCAAAGAAATGCACAGTCAAATAAGAAATACAGTATCCACACCATGAGGTGTGCAAGAGTGCAGCTGCAGGGTGGGTGATTAGCAGGGAAGAGAAGAAACAGCCAGGATGAGTGTGTGTATCAGCACAAAGCCCGGACCTCCACTCACCCATCCGCCCTCACTTTCTGAGTGTTCACTTCCCAAAATTGGAGTAATTTCCTCATCTTCAGACACCAGCACTGCTGTGCTGGCAGGCTCAACCTTCTTCCCCTCACTCTCTACCTCACTCTCTGCCTCACTCTCTGCCTCACTTTCGACACTCTTTCTTGATCATAACCATTTGCGAAAATGGCCAGTAAAGCAGGGAAAATCTATTGCGTAAGAAGTGGGTGAATTAGCTTGAGCAATGGAGGCAGAACAGCCAAAGCAAAAAAAAAAGCAAAAAAGAAGTTGAAAGACATGGGCCTGCTGGTTTATGAGCTGAATCATTGCAGGAAAATGTATGCAGCCCCTTGGGGTGTGAAATTATGAGTACATTGGCCAAATGCAGACCAACAACAAAAAAAATAATGTGACAGACCAAAACAAATCTAAGCCAAAAAAGAAAATGGATGAAAATTCCAACGTGACGTGATGACATTGTTCAAAGGCAGGAAAACCCTTTTACAACTGGGCAAATCAAATCAATATCCAAGAGAAGGATTTAAAGAATATAAAGCATATGAATAACATTTTATTAAATCTCACACCAGAGAGAATGTTCATCAACAGGTAGAAAATGATGCGGAAAGAAGAGGGGAAAACTAAAAAAATGTACACATGAAAAATGCCTTGCATTCTAAGACATGCACGAGTCGGCTGTCATCTGTTCTAGGCCAACCCAGCAAGCAGTGCTAGACATAGCAAGTGTAATCATCAGTGCTGCACTAATACCATGTTACTTCGATTGCAAAGAAATGTGCACGGCAAATACTCACTGAATTAAAATGGTGCTTTTTAAAAATGTAAACAACGTCCTTTAATATCAACTCAAACACCAACTTTTTCACTCATTCATGACAGGCCTAAATGTGAGGAAAAGTAAATATTGATGCAAAGCCTGTTAAGCTAGCTCTGTTATGCAGAGTTAATACAGGAAGTTTCTCGTAGAATCACATTGTCTATTTCATACCAAGCAAAACACATAATTTGTCAACTTAGGATTAAAAAAGACATCTATGCATGCCTAAATTGCCTGCATAACTAGACCCCAAATACATGCACTTATAACAAAAGTATTGAGCAAAAACTGAACTATGTTGAGACAGCCACTGAGGGGATGAAGCAGAGCATTCATTCATTAAGGCAGTGATGCAGGACTGTTGAGGTTAACACCTGGATATCCTTGACATCTCAGTCACAGGTAAGCACACCATTTCACACACCCACACCACAGCCAAACAGCGGCTTCATGCAACAGTGAAGGGAGACACATCTCAGCCACAGGTAAGCACACCATTTCACACACCCACACCACAGCCAAACAGCGGCTTCATGCAACAGTGAAGGGAGACACATCCCAGCCACAGGTAAGCACACCATTTCACACACCCACACCACAGCCAAACATAGCTTCATGCAACAGTGAAGGGAGACACATCCCAGCCACAGGTAAGCACACCATTTCACACACCCACACCACAGCCAAACAGCAGCTTCATGCAACAGTGAAGGGAGACACATCCCAGCCACAGGTAAGCACACCATTTCACACACCCACACCACAGCCAAACAGCAGCTTCATGTAACAGTGAAGGGAGACACATCCCAGCCACAGGTAAGCACACCATTTCACACACCCACACCACAGCCAAACAGCGGCTTCATGCAACAGTGAAGGGAGACACATCCCAGCCACAGGTAAGCACACCATTTCACACACCCACACCACAGCCAAACAGCGGCTTCATGTAACAGTGAAGGGAGACACATCCCAGCCACAGGTAAGCACACCATTTCACACACCCACACCACAGCCAAACAGCGGCTTCATGCAACAGTGAAGGGAGACACATCCCAGCCACAGGTAAGCACACCATTTCACACACCCACACCACAGCCAAACAGCAGCTTCATGTAACAGTGAAGGAAGACACATCTCAGCCATAGGAAAGCACACCATTTCACACACCCACACCACAGCCAAACAGCGGCTTCATGCAACAGTGAAGGAAGACACATCTCAGCCACAGGTAAGCACACCATTTCACACACCCACACCACAGCCAAACAGTAGCTTCATGCAACAGTGAAGGGAGACACATCCCAGCCACAGGTAAGCACACCATTTCACACACCCACACCACAGCCAAACATCGGCTTCATGCAACAGTGAAGGGAGACACATCCCAGCCACAGGTAAGCACACCATTTTACACACCCACACCACAGCCAAACATAGCTTCATGCAACAGTGAAGGGAGACAAATCCCAGCCACAGGTAAGCACACCATTTCACACACCCACACCACAGCCAAACAGTAGCTTCATGCAACAGTGAAGGGAGACACATGGCAGCCACAGGTAAGCACACCATTTCACACACCCACACCACAGCCAAACAGCAGCTTCATGCAACAGTGAAGGGAGACACATCCCAGCCACAGGTAAGCACACCATTTCACACACCCACACCACAGCGGCTTCATGCAACAGTGAAGGGAGACACATCCCAGCCACAGGTAAGCACACCATTTCACACACCCACACCACAGCCAAACATAGCTTCATGCAACAGTGAAGGGAGACACATCTCAGCCACAGGTAAGCACACCATTTCACACACCCACACCACAGCCAAACATAGCTTCATGCAACAGTGAAGGGAGACACATGGCAGCCACAGGAAAGCACACCATTTCACACACCCACACCACAGCCAAACAGCGGCTTCATGCAACAGTGAAGGGAGACACATCCCAGCCACAGGTAAGCACACCATTTCACACACCCACACCACAGCCAAACAGCGGCTTCATGCAACAGTGAAGGGAGACACATCTCAGTCACAGGTAAGCACACCATTTCACACACCCACACCACAGCCAAACATCGGCTTCATTTAACAGTGAAGGGAGACACATCCCAGCCACAGGTAAGCACACCATTTCACACACCCACACCACAGCCAAACAGCGGCTTCATGCAACAGTGAAGGGAGACACATCCCAGCCACAGGTAAGCACACCATTTCACACACCCACACCACAGCCAAACAGCGGCTTCATGCAACACTGAAGGGAGACACATGGCAGCCACAGGAAAGCACACCATTTCACACACCCACACCACAGCCAAACATCGGCTTCATGTAACAGTGAAGGGAGACACATCCCAGCCACAGGTAAGCACACCATTTCACACACCCACACCACAGCCAAACATCGGCTTCATGTAACAGTGAAGGAAGACACATCTCAGCCACAGGTAAGCACACCATTTCACACACCCACACCACAGCCAAACAGTGGCTTCATGCAACAGTGAAGGGAGACACTTCCCAGCCACAGGTAAGCACACCATTTCACACACCCACACCACAGCCAAACATAGCTTCATGCAACAGTGAAGGGAGACACATCCCAGCCACAGGTAAGCACACCATTTCACACACCCACACCACAGCCAAACATAGCTTCATGCAACAGTGAAGGGAGACACATCCCAGCCACAGGTAAGCACACCATTTCACACACCCACACCACAGCTAAACAGCGGCTTCATGTAACAGTGAAGGGAGACACTTCCCAGCCACAGGTAAGCACACCATTTCACACACCCACACCACAGCCAAACAGCGGCTTCATGTAACAGTGAAGGGAGACACATCCCAGCCACAGGTAAGCACACCATTTCACACACCCACACCACAGCCAAACAGCGGCTTCATGCAACAGTGAAGAAAGACACATCCCAGCCACAGGTAAGCACACCATTTCACACACCCACACCACAGCCAAACATAGCTTCATGCAACAGTGAAGGGAGTCACATCCCAGCCACAGGTAAGCACACCATTTCACACACCCACACCACAGCCAAACAGCGGCTTCATGTAACAGTGAAGGGAGACACATCCCAGCCACAGGTAAGCACACCATTTCACACACCCACACCACAGCCAAACAGCGGCTTCATGTAACAGTGAAGGGAGACACATCCCAGCCACAGGTAAGCACACCATTTCACACACCCACACCACAGCCAAACAGCGGCTTCATGCAACAGTGAAGGGAGACACATCCAGGACAGAAGTTCGGGAACCTCACCTGGTACTCGGCAGCTTTGACAAGCTGCTCTGCGCCAGAGCTCACATTGGTGTGCGCTCTCTCCACGTTGGACTCGATTGTGTCTGCAAGAAGCAAGACAGAGTAGGGGAGGGGAGAGGAAAAGATGCATCAGCCATCAGAGACACCTGTGCTTAACCCCTGTCAGATTCTCTATGTGCTGAATGACTTGATGGCAAGTGGTCAATAGATATTTATCTTACTTCATTGCAGCAGTGTATATCATGAAAAGACAAAGACAACTTAGGGTTATGATATACTACTTTGGCACAAGATGATATTCTCTACTTTTAAATCATGCTGAAATTTAAAAAAAGAGAGAAACCTTATTCAGCTCTCTGAGAGAATCAAATCTGCTGTGACAGCATTAAAATAGCCGTGCCTCTGCATCATTTTTGCTAATGTGACTATTAACATACATTTGAAATAAAATAAAATCCTGATCTCTCAAGATACATAAATTCAGCACTTAAGTTATCTTTAGTCTTTGTCAAAGTACAAAGAAAGACACGAATCAGATGCTCACTTCATAAGATATCCACATATACATGAATGAAAGCCACTCCAGAAAGGGGAAAACTTACTCTTGAAACTGAATCACCACAAAGTTATCTCAATGCAAACTACTCAAGCATCAATCAGCAAGCTCTAAATCTAATACAGAGCGAAACAACCTAGACGGGACAAAAAAAGTTTCACATCTCCGACAGGGACCACAATCTCCCAGTGAACATCGTGGGGCTGGTGGTAGTGAAGGACATTGCTACTCACCTAAAACTTCTCCTTGCTCATGTATCATGGTTCCCAAGTCCCTGAAGATCTCGTTGACATCCAGAATGTCAGCCTAGGTGAGAGAGGGCACACTAGATATCAACTCTTGGCAGTAGGGGCAACAACAAATTCAGCGCCAATTAATACTCATGCTGAATGTTTGTAACACTGACAGGAGATATACAACCTAAGTCAACAGTGGAGAAGCGTGTACTCCATGTTGAGCAACACTAGTCGTGCACACACACAGCAATTGCTCACCAGATAGCACTGCACTGATGAGAGACCAAAGCAGCATTATATGAAAATTCAGTGCAAGATCCATCATTTGCAAATTCTTGTCCATTGCATCCACTGTGAACAAAATCCCTCAAAACAAAAACAGGATGCATTTCTACACAAGGCAACTTTATCTATTACATCCATAGTTTGACTGTCATACACAATATTGAAAAAGAGATTCAAATCCTACAACTATACAAGTGATTATGAGTAATCAGCCAAATGAGATTTTTTTTCAAGAAAGCTTGGTATCTGTATTTTATAGTCCAATTAATATATTCTTTTAAACATGTGTGTGTGTGTATATATATATATAAACTGTGAACATATTTTCAAAACAATTTACTGATGCACAGCTGTAGTAATCCCAGTATGAAAATAACTTTCCGAGATAAATTACTCAAAATTATGGTAAAAAGACACACGCACACACACACACAGAGACACACACACACACACACACAGACACACACACACACACAGACACACACACACACACACACACACACACACACACACACACACACACACACACACACACACTATCCCCTCAAAAGAAAAAAAAAGTATACAAAAAACCTCCATTAAATAGCCTAGTTGTTTTTTCTTGTTTAGGTTTTTTATTCATATGATTATGCAAAAAAAGTGAAAAGCTCAAATTCAGGATATCAGTCTCCTTTTCACTGGGACACTCACAAATTCTTTCCCAAGCTAGCCTCAACTTTCACTGGGACAGTCACAAATCCTTTCCCAAGCTAGCCTCAACTTTCAGTCCGCTTCCTACCTCCAACTGCCGTATTCGTTCTTCTCGCTCTCGGATGAGGCCGAGGTCATCCTCGATGACCTGCTGCTGGGCCATCATGGTCTGGCGCCTGTCCTCCTGCTCCAGCAGCCCTGTCCTGTCTGTGTGGGAGTCCTCCTGTCAACATCGCATCCACTGTGGTGAGTGTGTGTGTGTGTATGTGTGTGTGTAGTACGTGTGTGTTTGTGTGTGTGTGTGTGTGTGTAGTACGTGTGTGTTTGTGTGTGTGTGTGTAAGTGTGTGCATAGTGTGTGTGTTTGTGTGTGTGTGTGTTTGTGTGTAGTGTGTTTGTGTGTGTGTTTGTGTATGTGTTTGTGTGTGTGTGCGTGTGTCTGTGTGTGTGTTTGTGTGTGTGTGTGTATGTGTTTGTGTGTGTATGTGTGTGTTTGTGTGTGTAGTGTGTGTGTGTGTTTGTGTGTAGTGTGTGCACATTTATGTGCTTGTGTGTGTGTGTGTGTGTGCGTGCGCTTGCTTGTGTGTGTGTGTTTGCTTGCATGTATGTTCATGTATAAGTGTGCTTGAGCACATGTGTGTGTGTGTGTGTGTATAAGGGTGCTGCAGTGCAAGTGTGTGTGTGTGTGCAAAAACATTAGCATATATGTACACATACATGTGCATGTGTATGCGCTGGAGTAAAACTACTCCCCTGCATCTTGCACTCCCCAAAGGTATCTACTTTACATATAAGCTGCATGTAACATTCATTCACTTATAAGACCTAAGCCAATATGCAATTCTTCTGGCTGCACATGCCAGGCAAGCCGGACAGTGGAAACGAACTTGATCCAAACATAATTACTATATATTCCCCAACCTAAACCCCGACTGCCAAGCTAAGTAATACTCACCGTCCATCCCGCAGTCTGAGACATGGTGTGAGCAGCTGCCGACTGGCCAAGCTTGAGTGAGGATTTGGCCTTGTCTGCGGCTTTCTGCAGTCACAACCAGCACTCATGGAGGTAAGGCCTTTCAGAGCTTTGGTAATGAACAAAGCAGCTTTTCACACAGACTAGGGTTTTCAGTGGACTGGACAAACCAGCTTTTACCACACACACTTGAGTCACTGTGTAGAGTGCAAAAATATTATGCATTAGTCCTTTTGTCAAAAATGTGTATCTTATGTTAACTGCAACAGATTTTAACATACACAAGTCCAGGACAACCAGGAAGCTTTGGTGAGATTGGAAGATTTTCATGTGCACTGACGATAGAGAGGGCTGAAAAATACAAGAAACTCAGTAGTTAATCAAGTCTTTCAGATTCATTGAATCATGACCTCTTGAGCAAATGAAAAAGATCCAAACAAGTATGCCATCATATTAAAACACCTTACAACCACTTCAGCAGAATAGGGAATTAGGTTTTGTGTCAATGAATACACACATGTATGCACACCCACACATGTACACATGAGCACGCACACACACACACATATATGCATGCACACATACATACACATGCACATACACACACATACATGCACACACACAAAAATCACATACACACACTTACATTCATACAAACACTTGTACACACACAGACACACACACACACACACACACACACACACACACACACACACACACACACACACACACACACACACAGACACACACACACACACACACACACACACACAAACACATGCATATACACACACACATATGCACACACACATATGCACACACAGATATGCACACACACATCCACATACACAGACAGACACACACACACACACACACACACACACTCATGCATACACACACACACATATATATGCATGCACACATACATACATGTGTGTGTGTTGTTCGTCCTGAGGCTTGTTGTGTCAAATTGGTTCAGTTTTCTAGCATGGCGTTGATAGACAGTCCACGTTTCACATGCATATAGCAGTGTACATGCACATACACACACATACATGAACACACACACAACCCACATACATACATTGATACAAACTTACATTCATACAAACTTGTACACACACACACACACACACACACACACACACACACACACACACACAGACACACACACACACACAGCACACACACAACCACATACAGCATACTCTGGACCTGTAGCATCCTCATTCCTCTTGGCACACACCAGACAGTCTACACACCTTCTGCAAAGACTGGAAGCGCTGCACAGATTCCTGGAAGTCACTCTTGAGTCTGTCCAGCTGCATGCGCTGTGTCTGAAACAAAGGACAGGGGAGTGGGGATGACGGAAGACAACAAGCTTGAGTTCATCACCAAGCTTTCCTTTGCACAAACATGCAGAGAACGAGACACTCAAGAAAGGGGATTGAACTCTTGTCCTTTTCACTTCCTCAGGGGGTGTGCCTCCATTGCAGCATAGGCAAAAGTCTGTGTAGTTATGGGGTACACAACCTGCTGCAAGCAATATAGTGCATTGATTCCTTCATTGGCATGTCAAAAACCTTGGGTGCATCACATGAAATGGCAGTAAATGAAAATAAACTCAGATATGTTTGCATGTATCTGCACAGACATGCATGTATGCAGGTACATGTGAGCTTGCAAGCACAGACACACACGCATGCACACACGCACACATGCATGCACACCTGCCTGCACATGTATACAAGTGCACACTTGCACATCCCCATTTTTTTTCTTCACTTTTGCTACTAAAATTATTGTTATTCATTTGTTAAGAACACTTACAATTAAAATCTTCCAAAGGAATTCAAAGATAGCCGAGCCACAAATTTTTACAGAACATTTCCACACAACAAGCTTGCACAAAAGCCTCATTGCTTTTGAAAACCATAGTGTACACAGCTTTCACCAGGTACTACGGTACTAGAGGTAAAAATACGTACTTACAGGAGATGATTAATAACTTGCAATTATCTACTGCCATTACCCTGTGTCATCACCCTGTATTGTAATCATGTGTGTGCGTGAATGATGATGAATCTTCCCCTCTGTATGACTGTGTGCATGTTTGTTTGACATCTAGAACTTTACAAACAAGAAGGGCAAAGCCCATACGACTCACATGCTTGACCTTGACCTTTATATGACCTTGACCTTCAGGTGACCTTCATGGTCAAGGTCAAACAAATAAACCTACCAATGACATCATACACAAAGAAATGCTTTACACATTTTTCCTACCAAAATACATGTGACTTTGACCCAAGGTCAAGGTCATCCAAGGTCATGCAACACAAAGCTGTTAATTCAAGACATAGGAAGCACAATGGTGCTTATTGGCACTTTCTACCATGAGATATAGTCACTTTTAGTGGTTCACTACCCCATTTTGGTCACATTTCATAAGGGTCAAAGTGACCTTGACCTTGATGATATGTGAACAAATGTGTCTCGTGATGAAAGTATAACATGTGCCCCACATAATTATTAAGTTTGAAACAGTTATCTTCCATAGTTCAGGGTCAAGGTCACTTCAAAATATGTATACAATCCAACTTTGAAGAGCTCCTGTGACCTTGACCTTGAAGCAAGGTCAACCAAACTGGTATCAAAAGATAGGGCTTGCTTTGACCTATATACCACTTGTAGCTAAGGTCGCCATTCTCAATAACGTGGGAGAAAATTGGGAAAATGTGAAAAATGACTGTTTTTGAGACCACATTTATGGCTCCTGTGACCTTGACCTTGAAGCAAGGTCAAGTCACTATGTATGTTTTTTGAGGCCTTGTCATCATACACCATCATGCCACATTTGGTGTTGATAGACTTAATAGTCTCCGAGAAAAATCCAACGTTTAAGTTTTTTACGCCCGGACGGATGGACGGACGGACGGACGACACGGCTGAGTACATAGACTCACTTTTGCTTCGCATGTGAGTCAAAAATTGTCCTAATGGGAGCTTCCAAATCTTATTCATCGTGTTTATAGATCATCATCTCCTTGCAACCCCATGTCCAGTAGTCTCCCCTCCTGCATGAGTGCATAGTCAGCTCCTCAATCTCTCCTCGCCTATTGAAACCCTGACTTTTGACAGGCAGATTTCGGCAAGCAAGCTTTGGCACTTCATTATGTGCAAGATGCAGTGCTGTGGTTAAATCCATCAGATGGGAGAAATCTGGAGGATTAAAAACTGACCTACAGGAGAGATGACTAAAATGGCCACTTTGAGTGGCTGCTCACCTTATCTGCCGAGCGAGAACTGGCTGCCACCTTCAGCAATCGCGTGGTGTCCTGCACAACCCTGTTGGTGTTGGTGGAGGTCTCATGGCTGCAACAGCAGCAGATCAGCCATACCAGGTGACAGCACGCGATAAGTTTCACATTCCCAATTGCCAACAACAGTTCCTAAAGAGACATATATCAAGGTGTAGGGTTCATCTCATGTCTATGACACGGGTGTCAGGTTCCTCAGAAGAATACTTGCAGAGTAAAAGCTGATGACCTTGTGCATATATTTTTGTGAGCATGCATGTGTGTATGTGTGTGTGTGTGTGCACATGTGTGTGTATGAGAGAGAGAGAGAGAGAGAGAGAGAGAGAGAGAGAGAGAGAGAGAGAGAGAGAGAGAGAGAGAGAGAGAGAGAATGTGTGTGTATGAGGAGAGAGAGAGAGAGAGAGAGAGAGAGAGAGAGAGAGACAGAGAGAGAGAGAGAGAGAGAGAGAGAGAGAGAGAGAGAGAGAGAGAGAGAGAGACAGAGAGAGAGAGACAGAGAGAGAGAGACAGAGAGAGAGAGAGAGAGTGTTTGTGTGTGTGTGTGTGAGTATGATTTACTAAAATAATTAAAGGATGATCAACATTATACTTTATAAATGAGAAAATTCTGCATCATTTATGTTCTGAACTTCCTTTCTTCCTTCCTAAATCCCATGCATTTCACCCTCATCACAGTAGCTGAGAAATGTTTCAAGCTTCTACTGACAGAGCATGCTTGCCCTTGTGTTCTTCATGAATGGATGTCTCTGCTGACTTTACCACTGACAATCCAGTGTCTACTTACATTTTGTCTCACAGTGTAGGCGTGTCTCTCTCAGTGCCAATGTTCTTCATGAATGGATGTCTCTGCTGACTTTACCACTGACAATCCAGTGTCTACTTACATTTTGTCCCGAAGTGTTGGCGTGTCTCTCTCTATGCCAATGTTCTTCATGAATGGATGTCTCTGCTGACTTTACTACTGACAATCCAGTGTCTACTTACATTTTGTCCCGAAGTGTTGGCGTGTCTCTCTCTATGCCAATGTTCTTCATGAATGGATGTCTCTGCTGACTTTACTACTGACAATCCAGTGTCTACTTACATTTTGTCCCGAAGTGTTGGCGTGTCTCTCTCTATGCCAATGTTCTTCATGAATGGATGTCTCTGCTGACTTTTCCACTGACAATCCAGTGTCTACTTACATTTTGTCCCGCAGTGTAGGCGTGTCTCTCTCAGTGCCAATGTTCTTCATGAATGGATGTCTCTGCTGACTTTACCACTGACAATCCAGTGTCTACTTACATTTTGTCTCACAGTGTAGGAGTGTCTCTCTCAGTGCCAATGTTCTTCATGAATGGATGTCTCTGCTGACTTTACCACTGCCAATCCAGTGTCTACTTACATTTTGTCCCGCAGTGTTGGCGTGTCTCTCTCAGTGCCAATGTTCTTCATGGCCCTCTCAATGGTGTTAGCTGTGATGATGATAGAAAAATACATGTATCGTGATGACGTTGGCTGTGATGATAGACAAACATTTATGTATTTCATAACAGTTTTGAAGAAATGGCATTCACAGACTTTAATATTCAGCAATCCAACATTAAGTTGGGCTTATCATTTATCATTCTTTTTCACAATTCTTGTAATGAAAACAAAACATGAACCGTCATCTCACCTCCATTGTTGATTTTGAAGATGTTGCTTCGAATCTGCTCAATGATTTCCACATTTCTTGCAGCAGCTGTCAACAAAAATTACAGTACATCATCAGAGAGGGAGCGAATGAAAGAAGCAAGAATAACATTGACAAGTTCTCCTTGCAGGAAATATAATGACAAAGTTTAATGAGCCAGATGTCCTTCCTCTGCCCCGTGCAGCCCGTCCCATACCAGCCTGGCTGTAGCTCAGCTCAGCTGCTCCTTCATCAGCAGCAGCAGCATTTGCATGGCGCTGCTTCACTTGCCTCCCGAGTCGCTTGCATTGTGCACCAGTCAGCAGTCACTTGTGGCACTGAGTACAGAGACTGGCTTTACAATCTTGTCCGAACACATCCAGCTTTGGGTTAGCCTTCCGCAAGCGGGCCACACTAGTGGACTCATCTGAGGAGAGGGGTGTGTACAGGGAAAACAGCATCTATGATGTAACACACAAGCTGACAGGCCACAGCATATGACTGGTTGTGTTTTTACACAGGCGTTTATGCTCTAAAAAAATGCCCATGTAAAAACACAGCCAATCGGGTGTTGTGACCCATCAGCTTGCGTATTACGTCATCTTCGCTGTCTTCCCCGCACCCCTCTCCTCAGATGAGTCCACTAGTGTGGCCCACCTGTGGAAGTCTAACCCAGCTTTTGGCGTGATCTGATTTTGCCAAATACGCCATTCCAGACAAGACGTCATGATCTGATTTTGCCAAATACGCCATTCCAGACAAGACGTCAAGATCTGATTTTGCCAAATACGCCATTCCAGACAAGACGTCATGATCTGATTTTGCCAAATACGCCATTCCAGACAAGATGTCATGATCTGATTTTGCCAAACACGCCATTCCAGACAAGACATCATGATCTGATTTTGCCAAATACGCCATTCCAGACAAGACGTCAAGATCTGATTTTGCCAAATACGCCATTCCAGACAAGACGTCATGATCTGATTTTGCCAAATACGCCATTCCAGACAAGACGTCATGATCTGATTTTGCCAAATACGCCATTCCAGACAAGACGTCAAGATCTGATTTTGCCAAATACGCCATTCCAGACAAGACGTCAAGATCTGATTTTGCCAAATACGCCATTCCAGACAAGACGTCAAGATCTGATTTTGCCAAATACGCCATTCCAGACAAGACGTCATGATCTGATTTTGCCAAATACGCCATTCCAGACAAGACGTCAAGAGGCCCAGCATAGGAAAATGCCCTCTGTCCAAATCTGGACTTGGCTGCTTTCCACGGTTTCACAATTTTCCTTCCCCTAATGCACTGTTCTAATTTTAGCATTTTAACAGGGAAGGGTTATCTGTTGGTCCCCCCCCCCCCCCCCCCCCCCCCCCTGCATGGTAGATAAATTTAGAACAGAGTATCAGTGGGAGAGCAGGAGACTTGGCCCACATCTTCAGTGGACAAGTTATTCATCATCAAGATTCCTCCAGTCCAAGGGATTGAACCTCAGTACTTCGCCTCGCATACAATCAAGCATTAAAGCTTGGTCGCCTAAATCTGCCTGTCAAAAGGCAGGTTTCAACAGGCAACCAGAGGTTGGGGAGCTGACTTTGCACTCATGCAGGAGGGGAGACTACTTCAGTGGACACCAAGGGGCAGTATGGGCATGGTGGCTCTGGAGGAGTGAATCATTATGGGATAGCAGGCAATGAAACCACGTGAAAATGAACTACATCAGTCCAGTTTCAATGACTCCAATTTCTTGTTCTTTCACTTTCGTATGAAAAAAACAAACTATTCATACAACTACAAGTGTAATCATCAAGAATATGGATTTCAAAATTAGCAGATGCATGAGAGTCCAATTTTTTAAAGATGTTGGCATAACTTCCCAGACACACACATCATCATATACGTCAACATTTAAATCACTTACTGGTTACCAAGCCATTATCCCAAAGTTCTCAGTGATTGCACATTCAAACAAGAAGAGGAAAATCTCAGTCCATGCATGTGAATGGTCACAAAACATTACATTGACTCTCACATTTCTTCTGCCAGAGTTTCAAACTTTTGACCCCAACTTTTAAAATATCAAACCAATGTTCCTGAGATCACAGGAGTCATATCAGGTGGTATCAGCCCCCCCCCCCCCCCCCCCCCCTCCCCCTCCCTCCCTGACCCCACCCGCTCAACTTCACAGCTCCCCGTACATATTCTCGTAATTGTATTTTGTAAATATTTTGTTTTGATTCACTTATCTCGTTTGTGTTTGCTTGCTTGTTTGTTCTCTTTATTTGCTTATTTCATTCTTGTTTAGATTGTCGATTGGTTGTCTGCTTGCTTGTTTATTTATTGTGTTGGTATGCCTGCTTGATTGTGTTGGATTATTTAGCCTGCTTGTTTGTTTATTTTTTTTTTTTTTCTTTTGTTGTTGCTTGCTTCAACAGTGTTTGATTATTCTGCCTGCTCGCTTGTTAATGTTATGTGTTTGTATGCTTGCTCTGATTGTATGTGATTTTGCTGCTAGTGTTGATTGCCTACGTGATTTGCTTGTATCTGATTGTCTGCTTGTGATGTGTGAACGAGATTGTAAAGCGCTTAGAGCTCACTTGAGAATTAGCGCTATATAAATACCCATTATTATTATTATTATTATTATTATTTCCTGTACATGTTACCTTCGTCACATACAGCTTATGTCTTAAGTTCCTAACTTGAAGGCGATACAGTCCATGAGAAAACTGAAATGTCAGTCTCCTGTGCCCAACTGCATAGCAGAGCAATGGACTGACCGAAAGTGGCATTGATTCATAAAAGCCACCACAGTTTTTTTACCATGGAAAGTCTCCAACTCCAGTACCAAAAAGTTTTAAAAGCAATTTCAGGTGTTGGCAGCAGCTAGCTAGACCTCCCACCACTACACGCCAGACCAAACAATGATCACAATAAACTGTTGTGCAAGTTAAAAATCTTCCAACTTGTACACTTCAAAAGCTAAATCAAAAGACCTTTAGTGCAAGCTTACTCAGAACAGAAGACTCATACTAGTCATAGCCTCCAGATTCAGACAATGCAACTTCAAAGCCACCTACAGACTCTTGGGGTGTCTCTGTACTCCCCACGCTCTGGATCATCATGGTACTCCCGTATTGACCCATAGCCTGCTCCTCCCCCTTGAGACATGGCTGCTGCTTGCTACTACCTGGAATGAAATATCAAAATTCAAATTGTGGGATAACCAAAGGTACTATGCCATTTTGTATTGTAATGAACTGCATTGCACTGTTGTATTGTGCAAGGCGCATTCCATGAAGAGCAGATTGGTTCAGGCTTAAAGAATGTCCTGAAATAGATTCACATTAAGCCAGCCACAGGAAATGAGACATGAATAAAAATCCTACGACATTCCAGAGTGACTGAAATGATCAATGAGATTAGTACATGACCAAGTGTTTGATAGAACTCCACAAACATTATTAATTTAAAACATTTGTTATTAATTACATTTGAAACAACAACTGGAACAGATTCTGACACAAAGTAATGATGACATTATCATCATTATAAAAATCAACATCATCTTACACAAATGACAAACCACTTCTTAAGTTTTTATTGCAAATTATTTCTGACTGTCCTGATCAACAGAATGAATAAAGCTGAAGAACTTTGATTGACAATCCAACTGGACAGTGGGGCTCTGTGGCCGAGTGGTTAGCGCGCTGGACCTACAGTCCCTTGCGGCCAGTGGGTACGGCGTTCGAAGCTGTGTGGTTCCCAGAGTTGCATCCTTAAGCAAGATGCTTAACTTGCAGTTGCATTGCTTCTCCCCACCCAGGAGTAAAACTGGGTACATGTGAGGGCAATATTGGCAAAAACGTAGTGCGGTTAACCCTTGTATGCGGCCAAGCGCCAGCATTGGGTTGGAATACTCCCCAGGGAGCGGAGTTGGTGCTGGTACCTGACTGTGTGCGTCTTAAATGTCTGTCACTATGTTTGTTGTGAGGGACCAGTGAGGATTGCTCAAGATGCCCAGTGATCAGGGGATAAAGTGTAAAGCGATTAGAGACCCAGACAAAGGGTGTAAGTCGCTATATAAAACCACACCTTTACGTTTACTTTTACAAATCACTGGTGACTATAGGCAACAGGATGAATTATATAATGTTCATGTCACAACTCTAGTTCTGATTGAATAAGGATGGCACGTATTACAGTCTGATCAAACTATTTCTGAAATGTGGCGATTTGGATATTCCAAATTGCAACACAGACTTTCATTTCCCTATGCATGCAAAGTGTAGGGGAGGGGTTTTGATGAATTTTTAATGAATTATTTGATTACGCGCGGATTTAATTCAACCCGTCTGTCAGTGCCACTCGATATCAGCATACTTTAAAGATATACAGCTTCTTTACACAAGCAAAAACGATCGCGAAAATACAGTTCAAAATCTTTTAATATAACAATGGTGAAAAACTACACGACGACCTACAGTCGTCGCCTAGATCCATTTCAGAGACGACTCAAAATGAAAACTACTTAAGATGTCGGTGTATCTTTATACCGAAAAACACCGTAAAACACCGAAAAACACCGTAAAACACCGTAAAACACCGAAAAACATCGTAAAACGGTGTTTTTCGGTATAAAGATACACCCAGGCGGTATATCTTTTTACCGAAAAACACCGAAAAACACCGTAAAACACCGAAAAACACCGTAAAACGCCATGCCATTAATATTCATGAAGAAAAAAATAATGCTGTTTGAAAACGAAAATCATGTTGATAACTCCATTATAATTGATCGATTGACTGAGAAGGTTTTACAATCTTGATGATACCGTCGATATATGGGAGTAATGTCATCTTCATAGAAATATAGCAATCTACGAATTCAAAGGCGTTGGTCCAGATGAACACGTCCCTCACAGAAAAACAAGCACTGGCCTTTCTGGTGCCTACATCAGAATGAAACCAAGTGTACTGAATGAAATTCAGTCAGATTTGAGACACCAGAAACCGGGCGCAGTGAACAGAAATCATGTTGATGCCGTTGGGGGGTGTAGGAATGTGAAGCAACTCAATAATTAATGCAAAGTACAGGACAGGAAAGAACGACTGCGGATCAAAGAGCGTTACTTTCGCTGACCAGGTTGACGGTGTAGAGGAACTGCAACACACTCTCGACTTTGTCAAGTTGATTGTTCGGCAACCTAACAAGGTTCCGTGCATAATTTTGTACACAGATGAACAGATGATGGATTTGCGACGGTTTTGCTGCCCACCACATTCGGCCACATCAACCGTGCTGGGGGTTGACAAAACGTACAACCTTGGTTTGGTTCACGTGACAGTGACAGTCTTTAAGAACTTGTCACTTATACGACGAAGAACATGCGAATCACCATTGTGGGTCGGGCCCATATTCTTACACGGCCACTCAGATATGGAAACCTTTTTCGTTTTTTTCCAACATCTGGCGGGATTGCTCGGCGATGCGTCTGTACCCCCAACCTTTGGCAGTGACGAAGAGACTGCAATGACAGCGGCCATAGGCAAAGCCTTTCCACTCTCTTGTAGGGTGTCTTGCACGATGCATCTAAGAAAAAACTTCAAGCAGTACCTTACAGACAGGATTGGGATGCCTCGTCAAGAGAGAAAGAGACTGACTCAAACACTGTTTGATCTGCCGGCAGCTTGTTCCAGTGCTGTTGAGCTGAACGACGCCCTCCAGAGTCTAGCAACCAGACTACCTGATCATGTGGCCACCAAGCTCAGAAAGAAACTCTTCACGCTGCTAGTTGACAACAAAAAGGCGAAGGCAAGAGCGGGGTTGGATCTACCAGACTTGTGGACCAACAACAATTGTGAAAGCATCAACCATTGTTTGAAGCAGGCAGTCGACTGGCGAACAAAAAAGCTTGTTGAACTTGTCAATACTCTACATGAAGTGGTCCAGAGTCAATACACAGACGTGAGACGTGCCTTCACGAACCTCGGAGAGTTGCAGCTAAGTCAAGACTATGGGCAGTTCTATGTAAGCGTCGACGGGTGGCATCAGTTGTCTGCTGAGAGAAAGGCAGCTTGGCTCCGACGATTTCTCAAACTTCCAAAATGCACTGCAGGGTTGGCCAGGTCTGGGAACAAGGTTGTCCGAGTTCCCACTCATGGAGGGAAAAAACCGGGTCAACATAAAAGAAAAAGAACGGAACGGACAACAACACCGTCAAAAAGAAAACGTCATGTTCCCAGACCAGATGATGATGATGATGATGATGACGATGATGATGATGAAATGTGTTTTGTTTGATGATGTAGTTTTTTTAATATGATGATGATTTGCTGTGACTTTTTGGTGAAGATAATTGGTTGACTGGACGTAAGGCAATAAACTTGATTGATTGATTGATTGATTGATGACTTTTGGTGAAGATGATGTTTTTATTTGCAGTATTTTGACGAAGAAAATGATTTTCTATGAAGATGATGATGATTTTCTATGAAGATGATGATGATGATTTGCTGTGAGTCATTATTATCTGAAATTTTTGTTTTGTGTGATAAACTTGTAAGAATTATACCATGGTGACGACACTAACAGGATGATGATGATGATGAGTGATGATGATGATGAAATGTGTTTTGTTTGATGATGTAGTTTTTTTATATGATGATGATTTGCTGTGACTTTTTGGTGAAGATAATTGGTTGACTGGACGTAAGGCAATAAACTTGATTGATTGATTGATTGATTGATGACTTTTGGTTCTACTCAAAGAGAGCCCCCCCCCCCCCCCCAACCCCCCCCCCCCCCCCCCAACCCCCTGATAGGATTCACCTGCTGCATGTGCCACTGACCAACAGCATGTCTGCACAGTTCCACTCACTGTTTCTGCTGTTCTTATAGGCTGTGTGTGTGTGTGTTTGTGTGTGTGTGTGTGTGTGTGTGTGTGTGTGTGTGTGTGTGTGTGTGTGTGTGTGTGTGTGTGAACATGTGTGTGGTTGTGTGTGTATGTGTGATAAACTTGTAAGAATTATACCATGGTGACGACACTAACAGGATGATGATGATGATGAGTGATGATGATGATGAAATGTGTTTTGTTTGATGATGGTTTTTTTTTTTGCTTTTTTTAAAATGAAGATAATGATTTTCTATGAAGATGACATTACTCCCATATATCGACGGTATCATCAAGATTGTAAAACCTTCTCAGTCAATCAATTTTAATGGAGTTATCAACATGATTTTCGTTTTCAAACAGCATTATTTTTTTCATCATGAATATTAATGGCATGGCGTTTTTCGGTGTTTTACGGTGTTTTTCGGTGTTTTACGGTGTTTTTCGGTGTTTTACGGTGTTTTTCGGTGTTTTACGGTGTCTTACGGTGTTTTTCGGTATAAAGATACACCCTAAGATGTTACTTCGCAACATCCATTTGTCTGACATTGTCACTTGTGTGCATCGAGTGCATAAGGATACTTCAGCTCACTCGACCAGTGAAGTGGAAACGTATTCGAGGTGTGTACAGTCATACTGTACTGATCATTAACGTTAACAAACGAAGACAATAAAGTTACAAACACTGAGCAGAAGTGAAGAGATCCTAGTTTAAGTAGTTAAGCACACCTCAACCCAGTCAACGAAGGTAAGCCGCAACTCGCGCAAGCCCCAGGGCTTCATGTTCGTTCCCATGGCTATACAATTTAACGAGTATAAATGCCCAATCTCAGTTTCTCACAATACTGAACTTCGAACAGGAAAAAGTTTGCTCAGCTTACGATGATGATCCGGATCTAGGGCTTTGTCACAAGGTGTCAGACGATCTTGTCTCGAGGTGGTTTCACGCTCACATGACAAACCAGTGACCTCCCCTGAGAGAATTGCATTCACATCACACGACCACGTAGGGTCGATACGTTAATCTGAAAGGAAACAAAATGCAATAATCTTATTGCAGCTGTTGCTGATTAGTTTGGAAAGCATACTAGCCAAAGATAAGTGCGCAGGTTTAACTTACATGCAATTCCGAACCACTCTAAGGAAACCGGAAGTACAGAATCATGTGATTGGTTCTATAAATAGCCAGACAACCACTTCCCGTTGAAAGGAGTGTTGTGATCTTCGATACTCGATTCCGCGCAAGCGACGTGAGTGCTCAGACTTGTGTGCTATTTCTTTTTACTTGGCCTGTTGTTTGCTGTCACAAAATGTCATATTTATGAATATTTTGTCCATTAATTTTTTGCTTTGATTGTGTCTTTATCTGCGATTTCAGCCAGGCGCACGACACGTCAGTTGCTTTGTAAGTCATGGTACTACTGGTAGTAATAAATAATTTAGCCATTTTAGGGACCTTCTACACGGATACAAGTGATACTTAGAGTGATGTAATGGTACCTGATCAATGAGAAAGTGTAAATGAATCATTTCACATATTATCGGAGACGTAATTCACGGAGGTTAAGAAGTTTCCTCAGAATAGAGAAATATAGGCCTGTTGCATTTTAATGTCCTCACTACCTCAGGCTCAGTAGTCAGTTCTTGGGTCGATTTTTAGCTAAACCTCAGGCCGGGAAAGGGTGCTACTGTCAGAGGCGGAGCACAAATATGACGCTCACGACCCACGCCCTTAAGAGTATTAGTACTGTTAATGATTTTCTTACTCTTAGGGCCGATATTCTCTTTGAGACCCATATGCGCCTGTCAAGGCAGTAAACGTTTTCATGTTTTGGGTTGGTCGAGGGTTAAGAAAGAACGAAAGGCAACTCATCTAGCTTCGTTGCTTTAAAGTCGAACCGAGGAATCGACTTGTATGCGCCACGGCATTTATTCACTCTTGTTCTTGAAACAGAAAATAAAAATGGCGACACGCAATGCAGAAGCAACGGCTCCACCTGTAATGTCAACCTTGGCACCTAACGAGGCACCTCCGCCCTACAGTGAGACAGGGAGAGATGGACCTACCTACCAAAACGAGCCACCCCCTAAGTATGAAGCTCCCCCGGGTTCTGAATATCCACAGCAGGGCTACCAGCGTCTGGGTATGTTTTCAGAGAAGACTTGCAATGTCTCAGTGAAGCTTCAGTGGCAAGGCTTCGTGTATAATGACAGTGTGTCTAGAGTTATACAAAGGCTCATACGTGTTGCAGTTCACTACATAGTTTGTTTGGTAAACAGCCTTTGGCATGAAACTGAGGGAACCAACATCTATGCTACACTTTGGGGATATACATCTGCACAACATTTAGGGAACTGTTGGCTTTACAGTGTTTAAAGACCTGCTGTCTATAGAGTAATACATAAACTGCTTTATTGATGCTTTGCTTCCTTTATGGTAATTTTGACTCATGCTCAAGTGTAACATATGGCTGCAGTCACTTCTTGTTCCCCCCACCCACACCCACCCTCACCCCCACTCTTCCCCTTCTCCTGGGTTTTGGGGGCCTGCTTCTACAGTTCAACCTAGAGCAGTTTAACAACTGAAGATGGCATAGGGACAGACAGACATCCAGACACATGGAATGCTTACAACCCTGCACCACAGGAAAATCTCCTTTCTTTTCTCTTCAGTTATTTATGCTGTTGAAGTGTTATTCTGTTAATGTGAAGAAACATGTCCTATGACTTTGTTGCTGCAATTTTGGCATATTCATTGATTTGAGGTATTGGTCACAGTGAAGTGATTTCAGTAAGATCTTGAGAGTCAAATGCAGTTGTTTCCCTCAGTTACACACAGGTCAGTAGCTGTATTTATGTAGAACATTTGATGCCATGCACACAAAATAGGTAACATGGCAACAACAAAAGAAGAAGAAGAAGGAAAAAATTCAATCCTCAGCCTACATTTTTTGTAATAGATTTTATTTTATGCCAGTGAAAAATAAATCAAAATGTCTTTTTTGCTGAAAACGCTAGTGTCCATAGGGCAGGGAAGATGGGGCAACAGGCATTGTTGTTTACCATCTTTTCTTTTTTAAATGATTTTAAAGAAGTTTAGGTTTGGCAGGAAAAATGTCAGTTGGAATATTGTAAGTGAAACCACAACTCTTTTGTTAGTTTTGTTGCTTTAGCAACATTTGTATAATTAGGAGTACTTAGACATATTTTAATGCAGCCAGCAAGTAGAATAGCATTGTGTTATGTGTTCATAATCTATGCAGATGTGTAATTCCAGAAACCATATGATTGCTGATTATTGAAATAATCAACTGCTTTGCCAATAACCTGAATAATACATTGTGACAGTATCTGCACTAAATGTGCTGTACTGCATCCACATGAAACACTGATCTTGACATATTGCTGGTAAAGCCATGTTTCATTTATCTTCTGCGTTGACACATTGCTCAACACTTTGCAGCAATCACTTGTATTTCATTGCATAGTACTTATGCTGGGGGTGGTGGTGGTGGTGGTGGGGGGGGGGGGGGGGGTGTTTCTGTCAGAATTTGTGATGATGATGAGACTGGTAACTTAAACTGGTAACACGGATTGAACATTCCCAGAATAATTCTCCTTTGCTATGCATCAGCTTCCATCAGCAACTGTGACCTGCTCTCACAAAATGGTGGATAAATAAATTTTTATCACTTCTGAGATACACATTCAGAAAAAGAATATGTTTATCTTTAGTTTGATACAAGAATGACAGTTGGGGCCCAAAAACTGAAAGTGCTGTCACCTAAAGAAGTTGGTAGAGGTAATTGTACCATTTTGAGAAAATCAGGTTAAGAGTTCAGCAAAATCAGTCTCAAAAGGACCACAAGACAAAATGATATTGCTTATGACTATGCTTTAAGTTTGATTGTGGTTATAAGAGGGATATTTATGGTCCATTGATGCATAGATTATACATGTATGTACATGCAAAATTGACAATTACACCCATATTAAACCCCCGCCCCACCCCCCAACCCCCCAATAGTTTTAGACCACAGCACTGAATGGAGGGTGTGACTTATCTACCATGACATCAGAGTGGGTCACACTAAAGACATGTTCCTTTGCTGTGACTGCTTTTGCTGCTGCTGCAGATGCCCGGGCAGAGTGCCAGAGTGTGGTGGTGCATGAGCTTGTGGTCAAGTTTGGCACGGACCCAGTGGCGATGACCTGTCCTCACTGCCACACATACATGGTCACCCATGTGGAGTATGAGGCTGGCCTTCTTCCCTGGCTCAGTTCTGGACTGCTGTGTCTGTTTGGGTAGGCATCACCTTTGTCTGTTGTTATGTCCAGAAAGTAGCGCCCAAATTAGTGTCAGATAAGCATTGACCTGTTTAGCCATATCAAGCCCAGGTTCTTTATCACGACATTTTGATTAAAAGCACTGCATGGTGATAGAAGAGACGAGCTTGATCTGTTTGATTTGGGGAGGAGAGATAGAGAAGCAAAATAACTGTTAATAGGTGTGCATGTGTGCATGTGAATGCTCAGGAACAAAACCATACAGTAACAAAGCCATGCTACTCCTATCATACCCACTGTAATCTTAATTTGTGTAAGTTTTACAAAATAGCATGACACACACAATGATGCTAACATACATGTATGACCCTTAGTCACTGTCACTAGGAAGTCTTGCCACAGGGGATGCTAGAAGCACACTTGCCTCAGCAAGGAACACCTTTTTTGATAGAATAACTGCTAGACTGTAACGAGGCAGGTAACAGCTGGACTCTTATGTGAACGGAGCGAAAGGAAACAGCTTGTCCTTACATCATGGGAAAGTGTGCTGGCTTTACTTGTGGCACAACTCCCTGATGTACAGGAGGCAGGGTTGAACTGGATGGATAACTTGATGTGCCTTCAAGAAAAATCCCCTGGGCCATTTTGAGTAGATCTGCAGCCTAAATTCACATTCTGTTAAAAAGCTCCCTCCTTCCATCCCCCCTCCTCCCTCCCTCCCTCCCTCCCTCCCTCCCTCCCTCCCTCCCTCCCTCCCTCCCTCCCTCCCTCCCCTCCCTCTCTCTCTCAGTCCCTCCCTCTCTCCCTCCCTCCCTCCCTCCCTCCCTCCCTCCCTCCCTCCCTCCCTCCCTCCCTCCTTCCCTCCCTCCCTCCCTCTCTCCTCCCTCCCTCCCTCCCTCCCTCCCTCCCTCCCTCCCTCCCTCCCTCCCTCCCCCCTCCTTCCCTCCCTACCCCCTCCCTACCTCCCTCCCTCCTTCCATCCCCCCTCCTTCCCTCCCTTCTCCCTCCCTCCCTCCTTCCCTTCCCTCTCCTCCCTTCCCCCTCCTCCCTTCCCCCCTCCCTCCCTCCCGCCCTCCCCCCCTCCCTCCCTCCTCCCTCCCTACCTCCATCCCTCCCTCCCTCCCTCCCTCCCTCCCTCCCTCCCTCCCTCCCCCTTGTCCTCCTCTTCCTACTTTCTGATGTCCTCTTCCTTCTTCCTCATCTTTCCTAGACATGCACACACACACACACACACACACACACACACACACACACACACACACACACACACACACACACACACACCAATATATCTGTGGATGTGACTTGCAGATGCTGGATGGGATGTTGTCTGATTCCATTCTGCATCCGAGACCTGCAGGATGCCTACCATCGCTGTCCCCAGTGCCAAAGGTTGCTGGGAGTGTCACGGCGCCTGGACTAGCGTTCTGGCCTTCCCCCCTCCCAGACATAGACAATGTTGTACTGTGCTGTTCCAGTGATCACTCAGTGATCTGCCCTGGCATTTGTTATTGTTCGTTCTTGCTGTGAAGGAATAGTGCATTCCACAAAAATAGGGAGTGGTGCCTCTCCCAAATGAAAAAACAGAGGGAGTTTTGTTTGTTTATTTGTTTGTTTTCTGTGGCAGATATTTTATTTTGTCATATATTCATTTGATAGGGAAGAAATATGCAGGATGTTAACATCTGTTTAATTGAAAATGCAATGTCTGAAATGAGGCGATTGCATTGCATTACATCTATGTGACCCGTTTTCATGAGCCGAGTCTTAACTCGCACGCAGCAAAAACGCAGTAGAGGCTGACAAAGGTGATGAGGGTGGATTTTGTGCATATTGACTTTTTAGCCAAACTGAATCCTACATACACGTAATTTTCATAATCAAATGTTGGAAAGTTTCTTTAGCTTAAAAAACACCTAAAGTTGCACCCACCCATTCTAAAGTATTAAACATTCTCTTCCTCCATTTTGCAGTTTTTGTTGAATAATAACAATCATTAGTTGTCAAGATCAAATACTTTTCCATTTATTTATCATTCTATCATGTTTAGAAATAGATTTTCTCTACCAACTTGCCAAATTTTGAGCTGATGCATGCATTAAAAACACCTGTTGCTAAGTAAAAACTGTGGATAAAGTTGTTAAATCTTTGACTCTTGATTTCTCAAAATAGCCGTGAGCACACCACCTTGCTGTGAGTGAGCATTACTTGTTCAGTTTTTGGAGTAGAAGTTTGGTTTTTATATCAAATGAAAGATAAGTATTTGCAAATTTTGAAAATACAAATATCTCAACATCTAATTTTTGCGAGTTAAGTCTCAGTTTGTGAAAAAGGGTCACCTATATCATGTTAAAATGTAGCTTTTAGCATGATTATGTACCTGTTATCTCTGATACTTACTTTTCCCTTTGTTACTTTTTTTTTCCTTCTTCTTCAAGTAAGTTTGGAAATATTATCCATGTCATGTTCATCTCATTTTACAAGCACTTAAGGAGTCTCCTTTCTGTGTTGTACATTTATTTCATCACTTTTGTCAGCATTTCCCCCATGCTTAATGTAATTTCATGGGTCAGTGAGTTGTTTGTTGCATACACAATTGCACATCTATAGTATATGACCAACTCTGATTTTTTCCAAAACCTAGAAACTGTAGTACTTCATATCAATTTTTACATATTGTGTGTTTTGTTCCTTAAGTATGTACTTTGGTGCAAATGTGATATGAATTGGGATTTTTTAAAATTTTGTTTATAATTCAAGATGCATTTTACACAGCTACCCAAATTTGCAAACTGTTTTTGCTGAATAAGTACCATCATGAGATATGGAAACCTTGCTCCAGTCTACAAAGAATTGCATAGCATTTGAAATATGACTTGTGGTGTGAGTGTGTGTGTGTGTGTGTGTGTGTGAGAGAGAGAGAGAGAGAGAGAGAGAGAGAGAGAGAGAGAGAGAGAGAGAGAGAGAGAGAGAGAGAGAGAGAATATATTGCTATTCTGATAGTAGTAAAAGAAGTTCTTTTTTTTACAGAGAAAGCATTCCATACCTGACACTTACAGCATGCTGATTTGTCATGGGAGTGGACCAGTTTGAAGGGTGTCTGTTTCCTGTTGTAAAGTCAGAGTACCAGCCTGTGCTTTTTCCAGATGGAATTATGTTGTTCATTGTATACACAGTAAGAAAGACATTCCCCTATTATATTGTACGTCGGTTGTCTGCATGATATTACAGACACTGCAGGAGGCTTTTTTCTGTAGTAGTTTTAGTTGGTGTTTTGAAAACCAAAGACAATTTATTACTTGGAGATATCTTTGATGGACATTTCAGAATTTTCAAGTGCCTTCTCTTGATCATGATGTATTGTTCATAGCTTGTATCTGCATTTTACAACTGGTGACTTTAGAGTGATAATTTTTCCAACCGATTTTCATAACCAGTGAATGAAATGATAAACCAACCCAAGGTTGTAATTTTGTAACCTACTCATCACCGTGCCTTTCTGACAGTGTAAAGTATATTTATCAAGACATTTTTGGAATCTCCAGATGAATATTTTTAACCAAGAATTTGTTTCCAGGGGCAGTTTGCTTCAGAGTATTCATTCACCCATCTTTCAACTCATGGTATATAGAATGGTTTGGTTTGGCCAGATTTTCTTTGAAATGTGTGTGCTTTTAATGTTTAGTAGTATAGGAGGGGAAAATGGAGGGATTTGCAAGCAGTTGAAAAGCACATGATGTAAACTCCAGGGTGAAATTTCGTATGTTTGCTTTAGTTGTGACTCATAAGTGGGTTTTTTGGTTGTTTTTTCCCCCTCAGTACTTCTTGAAGTGATGACATTTCATTCAATTGATACATATTGTTGATGGTCAGCAATCTTTTAAAGACCTTCACAAATCTGGAAAAAATCTTACAGCTGCCTCATTTTTGGTGCACCATAAGTGCATTGCATATTGACATATTAAAAAACACACACCATAATTTCAGGAATTGGACTGTGTGTCAGAAGTAAATTTGTGTGTTTTTGAATTCCAAGTTATCATCGATTTCGGAGGCCCAAACTACTTTATACTGTATTGTGACCCTAGGTCATTGGGCAAGTTGATGATTTCTGTGGCAGAATTCTCGTGTGCTTTGGTGTCTCCCCTCCTATTGCCCGTATTACCTTCCTGTGCTCTTACAGATTTCCTAGACACGACCCCTGGATAATACCTGTCTTTATTTGTTTGTTTGTTTGTTGGTGTGTTTTCCTCTAGTGGAAATTTAAGTGCAACACCAGCTTAACTTTTGTATTGCAGTCTTTTTTTAGCTGGACAGTTGTAAGCTTGTCCAGTCTTCAAAGTGGGGATCATGCCTCCTCTTATTTGAGGGGGAATAACTCTTGCTTTCCGTCTTTGTTCTTTCCTTCAGGATTTACTTGTGTTTTGGATACAGATGTACTTACTCATTTGCCCAGCAATGAGGAAGAGAATTATCAGTTTTATTCCTCTTTGTGTCTTTTGTAGTTTTCTTCCCCTTTTGACAAGACTCGTAGCCATTTTGCTGGCCTCTACAGTGTCCAAGCAGAAGATGTGCAGCACTGGAAAAGTTCTTGTCCCCAAGGTGCCTTGGACTTCCATTGTGCATGCCTTGATTGGCACTGGTGTTCTCCCTACTGGGGTTTTGTACTGGAGCTGGAGGGGCTGGGCATCTCGGAACTTTAATACCTAGTCCTATAGTGAATTCTGTATTATGCCTGTACACTACAGAATGAATCTTTGTGCAATTTGTGAGTTTGATTTTCATTCCCTTCCCAGACTTGCCAGTTCTGTTAACTAATTGTCTGAGTAACCTCCTGTTGTGACTTTTTTTTTCAAAATGTGACTGCTTTTTGCATTTGGTGGTTGGTTGGTTGGTTAACCATCAAGGAGGTGGTGATGTATTCAATATGGTTGCAAGAATATATTTTTACTTCATGTGGGTTTGAAAAATCCTATTGTATTTTCTAAGAGTACCACATACTATTGTGGAGTAGAAAATATGGATTTTTCAGTGTGCAAAGAACAATGTGATGTTGTCACCTTTTTTATTCACTGCTATTGCAGATCCTCAGAATTCCATGTTGACTGCAAAATTTCCTGACTCTTCTTCCAGGCATATTGTTGAAGCTACTTGTTGTTCTCCAAGGTTCTCTCTCTCCCCTATCACCCGAGATTTCCCAGCCTTGCTCTTTTTGGCTCTACCCAAACAATCTGTATATCTGACACTTTTCACAACTTTTTCCCTCCTCTGCAGGGATGCATGTGGGCTACCTAGTTGACCTTTGCAATGAGTGTGTCTGCAGCAGTGAGATACACTTTTACTTGCACCACTCTTCAATTTGTTAGCATTCTCTGCAGAGTCTATGGTTATATCTTTGCACCACACTTTTACAGGATTGTGAGATTGCACCTTCTTCCAATGTCAGGTAAAGCAGGTTTACTTATTCCATAATCTTTTCCAAGATTGTCTGTGATAATGGTTCCTGGGAAACTCTTGGGTAAACCAGCACCAGACATATATTTAGTATTTTGAAGTAATGCATATCTGTAGGATAAAGTTTACATTTTTGTTTCTCTGAACTTGTCTCCTTTGCATTTATGTGTATTTCTCTACAGTATTGTTATTCCACTCACCAAGTGATTCATTATGCAGTTATCAGTATTTGCTTTTAATGTTGTTGTACTCACAGCAGTGTGTAACTACTGTGGTAGCTAGTCTCATTCCCTATCTTGTCGGTCAGTGCTTATGAAGGCTGTGCATTTTACACAGTGGTTTTGGGAGTACATCGAGTTAAGTTCTGTCTTCAATTTTTGGCCTTGTTGACCCAAGTGCAATATGGTGTATTGGTGATTATATAAATAAAGCAGTATGAGAACAGTCAGCCTTTCTGATTTTTTCCCCCTGATATATCATGCCTTGTTTAGATTTTGGGGAATGCCTTGTTTAGATTTTGGGGAATGCATCTGGGTATGTTGATAACAATGGATATGCTCTTCTGATCATCACACTACAGATTGTCATTTTTGTGAAAATAAGGCAATCTTTCCAGTGTGCCTTCTATTCTTATTTTTTCTTTCTTTCTCTTTCTTTAGCTCACTTGGAAAAGTCAAAATCAGTTGTAACACCCTCCAGTTGCAGTGTCCTAGATCCAGCACTAACAAACTTTTTGGTACAGAGCTTGAGCAGCTTTTCAAAGGGACAAAATGACAAGAGCAAAGAAATAGAAAAAGAAAGAGATACTATTCCTAAAAATTGTGGTAAATTTTTTTTTTACAAGGATGTCCTAGCTCTAAGTCAGCATTCCAGGAGGATATGACGTGTATGTGCAAGACAAATTACCTTTCTGAATATATCACTTTTATTGCATGAGACATATCAACCGGTATACAAGATACAAAACCAAAACTCTGCATATACATTTCCAAGCATTATCCATCATTACATCTTTCTGTGTGATGCAACAATAATGGTCTACATGACCATGTGATCATTTTCACATAAAATCTTTGATGTTTATTTTTCCAGTCAAGATGCACACACATGAAGTTGTTGCTTTCAGAGAAAGCAAAGCACGTAATAAACAAGTAAAATATCCAATAACAATTTGGTCAACATCACAAGGATTTGACCACAAAACAGTGCTTTCAATTTGGTGGCATGAGTTATGATGTCCACACCCCAGCAACACTGTGGAGTGACTTCGTAAGTGGTACACAAACTTCACTCCTCCTCTGCGACACCCCCCCCATTCCCCCCATTCCCCCCTCACCCCCCCCCCCCCCACCCCCCCCCTCCCACCCCACCCCTTCACTGAATGGATCTAATATTTCATTTCATCAGTAAAAGTTCATTAAAAGAGTAAAATCTCACTGTGTATTTCAAGTCTAATTCTTTTCACATGTCCTCAAATGAAGTTCTTTGTTTAAAGTCCCTGTTACATATGGATGTTGCCAAATGAAATACCAAAACAAAATTATTTTCCCACTATATCTGAAGGCACTTTGAGACAAAGCTCAGCTTCACAATTTGTTAGAACTGTACCAAAACCTAATCCCAAAGAACTGGCCTAAGATTTCTCGTGCCATTACCATACCAAGTATAAAAGATCCAATGTGCACAAGATCATCACTATATCGAGTCCTCAGGACCCAGTAACTTGCATTATATTAGTGTATTTTCCCTCAGTCACAGAGATATGCAACTCCCTCAGTGAAGCAGGCCTTGTCCTCTTCCCAGATTTCACAGCACTAAACTAGCACAAGATTCTGTGGGTCTATGATATCTGGCATCTTGAATAGCTGAGGTGGATGTGCATTTCAATGTTAGCATCTGCTGTAACTATTGCATAGTGAGAAGAACGTTTGTCACCAAGGAGTGCAAGGGCATACATGAAATATCTGCACTTAACCTCAACTTGACATCTTCCATGCTCAATCTGCCTCCTGTAATTAGTTTTCCCCACTCATCTATCACACTGGTGGTCAGTAAAATGATTCAGTTTTCAACATCAACATTTAAGTACTGAGAGATTTTCCTCTCTTTTAACACAGTGTCATCACGCATTCTTGTTTTTAAAATCACACCCTCAAGAAAGAACAGGTAGTGAATCAAAAGAACATAACAATATTGCGATACAAGGGGGATAAATGCATAGGTCTGGAATATAGGTTCGTACAAAACGTTTTGCTCTTCACCCTTTAGAAGACAAAGATGCCAGGCCTATTAGCAGCAGACGGTCAGTTGTGAAAGAGTGGTTCGATGGAAGGCTTAGTTTGCAAGGGTGATATGTGTTAATGTGATCACAGCAATTGTGGTGTTACAGAGGCTTTAGCAGGCACACAAGTGGAACCACATGAATCCAACATGAATTGGCTGCATGTTTCCAAGTCTATATCAGCTTTGCATTCTAGTCAACAACACATGTGCATGTAAAGAACTATTGGTGTACTTACCATCTTTGCTTTCACATCTTGTATACACCTGTTTGTTCATAGAATTACATTCACCACAACATGATTATTTATATAGACAGCAAATATTGAAGTCTACACTTTTTGCATAAACTTATACATTAATGGATCCGAAGAACATTTCACTTAGCAGTATACTTCCTGACAAATACTCACTTCATTTTTTTGTCTCCTACACTTTAGTTATTCATGCTAATCTAGGACATGGTTTACATGCAAAATAGGACAACCGAATATACCATATTTATCATACAACATCAGATCTGTACCTTCCAGATAACACAATCCACTCAGTTAACTATTCTACGGAATCTATTGCGATAGCCAGGAAGCATTGAACTAGAAGTAGAACTGTCCACAAAACTAGGGTTGCAACAGGACTTGAAATCCAAGTTTGCCCTTTTCTCTCCTGCACTATGATACTGACTATGTTAAGCATTACCTACACCATGTTCAATTATCATGACAGTGTTGTGGTAATAATAACGTGTTTTTACAATGCCAATGTATCATTCAGTTAGTACAATATCTGCATGAAGGAACGCACAACTGTATCATCTAAATATCTAGAGTTTTATGATTACTGAATTAATTTGTCACTGTGACTCACCAATGAAATCCTGTTGCAAGGCATGTTAGAGTGTATGAGACCTTTCTTAGCACGAACAGTGATGCACATCAAAGATATATGCGAATGTAGCACCTGGTTATGATAGCACTCACACACAAAGCAAATGAGAGGAACTAGCCATTGTGTCCACACCTCAAATGTTTCGTACACAGGAAAGCAGTGAAGCTGATTACAATCACCAACTTAGCACAAACATATTCTGCTTCAGCAGGAGGTAACGTTTTCAATAACTAATCAATGAAGGAGCAGGGTGAATTGATTAGCAAATAATACAGTAAGAGTTTTCCCTCTATCCCTTCTTGACTGAACAAACATTTACGTGTGCCTAAGTTTTTATCTTGATGGAAAATAATGTTGAAAATGATCATTCTATTTTAATCAACCACTGGCAACATACTGTAATATCAGTGTAATGTGAGTTATTGTTCAGAATTGTTAAGAGAAAACAACCAAAGAGGTATTTTGTACATTACATTAACAAAATATAATTGCTGACACATACTTTTGCAAGTTTAATTGAACAAATATACATGTACTTTTATCATGACCTCTTTCTTGTAGGCAATGACCTCTGATCCATATATGTACATTGTACAACCTCTCTCTATATATCTTCAAGGCATCTAAATCATTGTTTTCTGAGCACTTGGCATAACAAACATCATGTACATATTGATAAACATCCTTATGTGATTGTATTATGTGCATTATTGATTAGTGTATATATGTTAATATATCACTCGCTGTTCTCATCCTCACCAATCTCACCGAGTCAGCTATTGATTACATTTCTTTATAATGTCCTCTGCTGCACACATCAGCCTCAGGCCTGGCTGTCTGTCTACTTGTTGGACACTGACAAAGTCAGAGCAGCAGCCTGCCTTGTGCACGAGTCACACACCCAGGCACCTGTGGAATTGCTCTGCCATGCTATGCCTGGAGCCAGGTACTAGGTCCATGCTTGCGTCAAGTTCTACTGCAGACCAGGTACAGTTTGATGCCTGGGCCGGACTCTGTGCTGCGAGTCCTTGTCCAAGAGAAGCTCTCTGAGGAAAGGTCCACTAGACTGCAGACAGGTCTACTGGTTTGGAAAGGGGCCGAGTGGTCCGAAGCAGTGTGTATGCAGCTGTAGCGGGGCATGTAGTATGAAGTTCCCAGAAGTAATCTGTCCTGTTGTCAGTCAACAGGGTTTGCTCGTCTGCCTCTAGCACTCCTCATTCAGTCTCTGGAAGCACCCTCTCCATTGGTTACAGCACCATCATGGGCCCGCCTCGACCTGCAACAAAAGCAAGAGGTAGAGCATATAAGTGTGCTCATAGCTCATAGAGCTCATGGAATAAATGCAAAACCATTTATTATGACATTATCTTATTTGTTTCATACATCATTACATACACGTTCCTCTTTATGGCGCTCATTTTTCAGAAGGGTTATTGCCCGAGTTAAAATTTACCTTGAATGTGGACCATAACATTTTTTAATGCATTCATACTCATCCACTAAGTCTTTTCCTGCTTTCTTTTCTTCTTTTTTCAAATCACTTGTAATCTACCAAATCTGAGTCGTACTTTATGACATAAAGACTGAATGACTGAATATCTCAAGAATGTAGCCATCAACACATTCAGTAATCTGTCAACTCGTTTTCACACACACCGCTGCTTGACAATGACAGTCAATCCACTTGTTTTCCTACTTTCCCATCTTGTTTTCCTACTTTCCCATCTTGTTTTGCATACGGCACTAGCACACTCATGCAGCTACTATCTCACCGCTTCCACCACATCGACCAGGTCCTGTCCTCACCTGTGTTCCTCCTCTCTCTCCCTCATCTCCCTGAGCTCTCTCTCGATCTTGGATTCAGCAGACTGCTTGGACTCCTTGTAGGAGAATTGGGCAGCAGCTCCAGTCACCTTCCTTCGCTGGAGCGTGGCATCACTAGGGGAGGGAGTGGTCTTGGCTGGCTTGGCGTCCACCTCGTCGATCTCCACCTTGAGGTTCGACGGCGGACCGTAGGCTGTCGTCTTCCTCGTGGTGAAGTTCCTCTTTGTAGGACCGCCGCTGCGATCATCGCCGATGACGTCGGCGTACTTGAGCGGCTCGATGTGCTCCTCTGAGGTAGTGATAATCTTGCCCTCTTTCCGCAGATCCAGCTCACGCTGCTTCTGCGCCAGAATCTCCTGCTGCAGACGGCCCGAGGCCAGCTTCTTCATGGTGCTGGAGCTGCTGGGCTCGCTGACCCGGTACCTGACGGCGCCGGAGCTGGAGGACTGGGACTGGGCGTCCTGGGAGCTCTGGGCCGGAGCCACCGGAGGAAGTTCCGGCAGTCCCTTGGCCCTCTTTAGCTCGTTTTCCCTTTCCCGCGCCAGCCGTATCTCCCTTGCGATGGGAGTCTCGGTGTAGGCGGGGGCCGGAGACACAGCCTGCTCCTTGGGGGACGAATCCTGGAAAGGAGTGACCTTGATTTCACGGGACGGCGTGGCGTCGGAAGGCGTCCTGCCCGTGCTGTGGCCAGAGGACAAGGAGTCGATGGAGCCACTGCGCTTGGCGGGCATCAGGTAGGGCGACACGTCCTTCTGCCAGGTGGCCGGGTGACCGGAGGGCGTGGAGGGCGCGTGGTGGTTGGCAGGGGTGGAGGGGTGGCTGGAGGGGCTGCGGGCCGCCCTGGCCTCCTCCCTGGGGGACTCCATGTATATCCGCCCTCCCCGAAGCTTCCTTAGCTCCTCCTCGCGCTCCCGAAGCTCTCTCAGCTCCTTGGCAATGATGCTTTCCCCCTCGTGCTCCAAGTTGGGGGCGTTTTCCCTGCTCATGGCCTTGGCCTCATTGTGGTTGATGTCGGACTGGACCTTGGGCTGGGCAGGGGAGGGGGTGGAGGGGGGGACGGGCGCGTGGACAGGTGGGGTGGGCAGGGAGTCGGGGCGGGGAGTAGTCTGGGAGCGAGGCTGCCTCTGCCGATCGAGCTCCTCCTCGCGCTCTCGCTGTAGACGTATCTCGCGCTCGATCACGCTCTCTGTCGAGGAGGGTCCGCTGCCAGAGCCGTCGTCCCCGTCCTGGAGGAAAGGAAAGGTGGACATGTGGAGGCGGAACAAAGCAAGAAGAGTTACGCCGAGGTACGTTTTTTCCCAATGATTTTTACCTTAAACCAAAGTCTGAAACCAATCGCGTTCTGTCTCATCCAAAACATCAGAGACATCCAATAAAGAATGATCAAACCGACAGAACATTTCAGACGTCAAGATGTAATTGAAGATATTGGTAGTTATCCTTCTCGCTCGGAAAATGAATTATATCAATGTCAATGTAGATAGGAAAATTCCAGATGATGAAGGGAAAAAAATATGTATAATCCAAAGTGCGTACAGGCATCAATACACAAACCAGCTTGCAGGAGCGCACGTGCACACGCACACAAAACCCTGACCAAATTATTTCTCTCACTAAATGTCACACGATTCTTGCAGCATAACCTTCCTCACACTTCCATGGGTATCGTCATATCACGAGCAGGGTTCAGGAACGCCAACAGTAGGTCTGGCTTCCCACACAAACAGGACAGAGTATGGGTGCAAAGCTATCCCTACACATGGCTAGAGAGGCTGCTTGGCCATCGATCCAGCCCAGAGCAACAGGTGCACCACTCCTCGCCAAGCTGTGTCCATTCTCCTCCCGGCCTCCTCCAGTCATCCAGCGTTTGCGCGATCTCTTTCAGCGATAGTGGACTCCCCAAAAGAAGCATTCGCGTGTTTAATTACCAGTCGTGCGTCTACCCGTGGGGCAGGGCAATCGGGGATCTCCCCTATCACAAAGCGATCACAGCAACCGCGGGAGATATCATCATCAACACATGAAGGCACTGGAGGAAAAAGGATTCAGATATCGATGACAAAGAATGGTGCAGTGACCAGTACTGAGAGGAGGAAAGGTTTCAAGATGCATGGGAAACAAAAGATTGGTTTGATAGGCCTAATAGAAGGAAACGAACTTTAGATTTCCTCATTGACACGAGGAAAATACGCAATTCATGATTGAGGAACCTGGTGCAATATCTTATCGACAAGGAATGCGAAAACAATTAACCATGATGTGAAAAAGATCAAAGTACTAATCAACATGACGACAGGATGTAATCCGACAAAAGAGGAAAGTATTGAATCGCTACAGATTTACTTCCGTCAAGGTCACGCGTAGCAACTATAGTACCTAGTACCATCCTAGTACCATCCTAGTACCAAAAAAGAAACACATCGATAAGGACGGTGAAAACGACAACACACAGAGACCAGGCAGGCCAAATGAAGGTCATTTCAACAAATGCTCTCCTCGAGGAGATTCCATTGCAACCAAAGTCTGACAGAAACTGGCGTCCTCGGCTGTTTGTCAAGCCAGGACTGGCGCTGACTGCCCACCTGTAAGCCGTGCTGCTGCTACTGATGCAGGTATGCAGAGGACACAACAATGCAGGACGAGGCCAAAAGCAGAGCAGAACAGATAGCAGTGCAGATAAGAGCACTCACAGCTGTGTAGAACTGAGAAGAGCAGACAGAACAATGCAGTACGGACGCAGCAATGTAGAACACAGCGGTGCGGTGCAGTGTAGAACACAGCGGTGCAGTGCAGAACACAGCAGTGCAGTGCAGAACACAGCGGTGCAGTGCAGAACACAGCGGTGCAGTGTAGAAATGCGGTGCAGTGCAGAACACAGCAGTGCAATGCAGAACACACCGGTGCAGTGCAGAACACAGCAGTGCAGTGCAGAACACAGCGGTGCAGTGCAGAACACAGCGGTGCAGTGCAGAACACAGCGGTGCAGTGCAGAACACAGCAGTGCAGTGCAGAACACAGCAGTGCAATGCAGAACACAACGGTGCAGTGCAGAACACAACGGTGCAGTGCAGAACACAGCAGTGCAAGCAGACAGCAGTGCAGAACAGATAGTAAAATTCAGGGCCAACACAACAGTGCAAAACAAACTCGGGGGAAGAGCTGGCAGTCGGCCAGTTTCCGAACCCATATACTGACACAATCCTCCCTTCATCATCCCAGCGCAGACCTCGAATTTAGCTGCAAATCCTTGAATTTCTCATTCATCCACCCATCCACCTTCCTCCCCTCTCCTCCACAACAAGTCCACAAGAGACTAACAGGCAGGCACCCCTCAGGGGCGACAGCTGCCGACCCCCGCATATCAGTCAGCGAACCACACGTGTGGGACGCATTGATCTGGCAAAGCTGGGCCTTCATTTGATCGAAGGGAGAGAGCTTTGAATACGTGTGTTCCAGCGAGACGGCATGCAAACCATGCATGCCAAGCAAGCCACGTCCAAATAGGTACGTAGTGCACATCACCATTCCCCCACCTCCAGTGCAATCCCAGACACCAGGCATGGCAAGCAAGCCACGTCCAAATAGGTACGTAGTGCACATCACCATTCCCCCACCTCCAGTGCAATCCCAGACACACCAGGCATGGCAAGCAAGCCACGTCCAAATAGGTACGTAGTGCACATCACCATTCCCCCACCTCCAGTGCAATCCCAGACACACCAGGCATGGCAAGCAAGCCACGTCCAAATAGGTACGTAGTGCACTTCACCATTCCCCCACCTCCAGTGCAATCCCAGACACACCAGGCATGCCAGCACACGT
>JAWQFJ010002357.1:70779-102951 GCA_034096865.1 Theodoxus fluviatilis
TGAAGCTTGTTGCATGAAAGCCCTCGCAAGCCTTTCCTCAAGCTTCCTATAGACAACGCCAGCTGGGCAGACCAGATCGCAAGCCAGACTCCATCACTGGACTTGAAACCGGGGATGCTGAGGTCGTGACATGTAATATTTCAGTTATGGAATGAGGTCAGACTGCTTGGATTGAAACGTCCAATGCGATGAATCATTCCTTCATAAGAACACAATTATATCGATGACACAGATTTTCTTCTTCCCACTTGTCCCAATCTCTAAAACATATATGACTAGCCGCACCCCGCTTGACGACATTCTGTACATGCCACATGCTTCCTTTTATAAATGAAGTATTTAACCACTTTATTGCTGTGTGTACCTCCGAAAGGACAGTTTGAGGTAATAGTTCCTGATCACAGGAGTTTGTTTTTTTAATAGCTGCAATTTCAATAGCGCGGTGGCAGAAGGAAATACATGTAGCTAGTCAATGCACAGACTGTACGCGCTGCAACTGAAGTGCTATCTACCACGTACATGAAAGTCCAACGAAGAGCACACTTCTGATGACCACTGCCAGTGCGAAGAGCAACCAGTCTAGCGTGCATCGGCACTGAACAGTTGTAGCAAAGATTCACAGCAGGAAACGGATCTTTTGTGCGATCTTCAGAGGAGATCGCAGTTGTATACAGTCAAACGAAAAAGCTTAGATTGACGTTGACAATTCGCACTGCCACCAGCAATTAATGTACCGCCCACGCAACAGACATTATCGGAATCAACGTTTTCTTACCAGAGGACGCGATGAGCTGTCAGTTCCCGGGCACAGGAAGCACGGAAACTGCCACCGATCGACAGAACAAATCCTGACAGACCGTTGAACAAATATGGCGCAAATCTGATTTCCTCCGAAAACCCGTCTGAACCCTCTTCAGATTTTTTTGGGACTCAGTCAAAGAGAGCCAAGCGCTACTCACGCGAGAGACGTCCTCCTCTCGAACGGGCGATCGCCCACTTCTGTGACTCAGGGGCAACCCTCATCAAAGGCAAAGCAAGGCGGCCAGGCATCTACGACAGTGCACACACGGGCGATGGCGGCGCTTAGACAACGCGACATCAATCAGAGCTGGTGACGGGAGCAGGCAGGAAGGCGCCAAAGCTCAGTGAAGTTTTGGCCAAAGAAAGAGGCAGCAGCACGCCCACCTCGGAGCAGACCGACCCCCAGTCAATAGACTGAGGCCATCGACCCGCCAGCCTAGACGCTGGGACCACCTGACAGGCAAGGAACCCCCCTCCACATTACCTGTCCCTCCCCCTTTCTCTCCACTCCCCCCCTCAATCAATGGCGTACGCCGCACTCAGGTGTGGTTCAGCTCCCAAGGTGTGACTGAACACTCTTTTCCCCCGACTTGCATCCTGCTGCAGTCTGTCGTCTCCTCCTCAGCTCCTCACCTGCACGTCTTCCATGGCCAGATGTCCACCGTCCCCTTGGAGTCACGCGTGCGCTCTCCACTTTGTAAATGGCTTACGCGATGTTGAAAAATCTTTCACACTCATGAGAAGGTTTAACAAGACCTCCTTCACCATGCGTAACAGGGATTTAGTCAATGTTTTAACTGCATCGAATTGTTAAATGTATTGGTCATCGTGTGCACAGAGTTGGAGATGAGTTTCTCCGCAGCGGCAAAATCTAAGACAGTAAGGTAAACTGGTACATCAGAAATGCCTACCATGAAACAAATGAAGGCTTTGATTAACAATTTCACTGTCCCGCGTTGTTCATTAACTCGCGGCAAGAGGGGGAGGGGGGGGGGGGGGGGGGCGGGGGAGACTTCAATAACGTCAGCGCTATGACAGAGCTAATTAGCAGGAAACTTCGGGAGCGGAACTTCCGTTCAAACAACGCTGTTTTTACAAGGACGAGGAAAAAACGCCCATCGTCAACTTCTAACGAGGAAACTACCACGGGATATGCACCTTCCGCCGAACAGGCGGAAACACCCGACAACCCATGAGAAAAGCAGGTTCATTTATGCATCGCCTCGAAAATCAATAGCAAGTCATAAATGCCATGGGTGGCCAGGTGTGAGAGTCTTCCCGTGCATGAAATCGATAGAGCACAGCACGCAGATACCCAATCCCAAATCATACGCAATCCACAATCATACGCGATCCTAAATCATACGCAGTCCCTTCGTAGTACCAGAGGGGCGTTTCGTTTGGAAAGGTATATTAAACAGAAAAAGTTCAGTGATTAGCGTTCACAACCAGCACTCTCGAACTCCAACGCTTAATTGTCTCCTACTTCTGGGAAACACGCCTCAGGTGTTAGCGCCTAGCTGCGGCCTATATGCTGCAGCCGTTCGTACAGCCATTTCGCTCGTCTTCGCCTTAGAAACATTCTCTTCCAGCTCTCCCATTGGCTGCAGCAGCAGCAGCAATTGTATCGTCGCTGACATAAGTATTGTTGTGCAGAAGACATCTCCAACGATGTCGCGAGTAACCATAATACGGTGATGGATGGAATCAATTGATTTGTTTCTTTTAATATATTTTTTAAAACCACACACACAACCCCCCACCCCCACCCCCCCACCCCCACCCCCTCCCCAGCCCCCAAGTTTCACCTTGTGCGAACATCTCAGGTGAAAACAAAAAATTCTGGATCAGTGAAAGCGGGTTTGTTTCACCCTAATCGACGGGCCTTTATGTCATGTTTTTGTTGTTGTTATTATTGTTGTGTTACACTACCCCCACCCCTACCCCCACCCCTCTCTCTCACCTGCTGATCACGGTGGGAGGAGCCTATGGGCCTTTTTCGGACCTCCTCCTCCTTGCGTTGCTGCTCCTCCAGCTCCTGCTTGATAAGGCGCTCTCGCTGCCACATCTCGGAGCCGCGGTCCGCCTCTGTCAGCTCGTTGAAGTAAGTAAGAGTGGTCTCCCCTTCCTGGGTAGACTTGTCCTCGAAGGCAGACGTGGTCACCTTGCCTACCGCCTTTTCCTGGGCCTGGTGGGACGGACATAGGTGTGTTGTGCTCAAGAGATGATGTTCGAGTCTCGCTCGGAGTGATCAGTAGGAGTAAGTCAATCTCACACAAAGGAGCAGACAGACAGTTAGCTAAGTGGACTATAGCAGCCTCGTGAACAGATAAACACGCCAAGATATAGAGGTTGACAGACTAACTTTTCTTTTCACTCCTATCTTCTATCTTTCTCTCTCCTCTCTTTCTCTCTCCTCTCTTTCTCTCTCCTCTCTTCTCTCTCTCTCTTCTCTTTATCTCTCCTCTCTTTCTCTCTCCTCTCTTTCTCTCTCCTCTCTCTCTCTCTCTCTCTCTCTCTCTTCTCTCTCTCTCTTCTCTTTCTCTCTCCTCTCTCTCTCTCCTCTCTTTCTCTCTCCTCTCTTTCTCTCTCTCCTCTTTTTCTCTCTCTCCTCCTCTTTCTCTCTCTCTCTTCCTCTCTCTCTCTCTCTCTCTCTCTCTCTCTCTCTCTCTCTCTTTCTCTCTCTCTGTGTTTGTGTGTGCGTGCGTGTGCGCGCGCGCGCGCGTGTGTAAAACTCAGGCATAAATATAATGCAAAAAATATACACCCAACTTCATCTCAGAAACTGTAGCTATCTTACGAAAATAACCAACATTTATTGATGTATGTATTTCATGTCCCGAAACTCAGAGAGAAAAAACTTGCCACCAACACTTTAATAACTGTATCCAACTTGTACACATCTTGAAGCATGGGTTTGGCGACACAACTACCATGTAATGCAGTGTGCAAGTTATGGAATGAATACACACACCATCATTTCAGTTTTTTCTTGTATACTTTTTCGATTCAAATGGGCGGCTAGGCTCTGAATAAAATCGCGCTCTCTCTCTCTCTCTCTCTCTCTCTCTCTCTCTCTCTGTATGTGTGTGTGTGTGTGTGCCTATACTCTCCCGTTATATTCAGCAAGCCAATAGCAGGTGTGTGCCCGAGTTACTATTCCAAAAAGAGAACAGCAAAACAACACGAGTTGTGAAAGAGTCCGAAAGTTTGAACACTGCAGTGTCATCAAGACAATGACGTATTTTTTTCATGGGAGAGACTGTTTATTTCTAGTATAACACTATCAGAACCATCCTATAGATATTGCTGCTACGCATAGAATACATGAAGTATCGCCTTCCAAACAAAACGTTACATCAGCCTACTGACAGTCCCATCCTGCAGACAGCTCCCTACAGACATCACCACTCTACTGACAGCCTCACCCTACAGACAGCCTCACCCTACAGACAGCACCACCCTACAGACATCACCACTCTACTGACAGCCTCACCCTACAGACAGCCTCACCCTACAGACAGCACCACCCTGTAGACAGCACCACTCTGCAGACAGGACAATCCTGCAGACAGTACCACCTTACAGACAGCCCTACCCTACAGACAGCACCAGACAGTACCACCTTACAGACAGCACCACCCCTACAGACAGCACCACCCCTACAGACAGCACCACCCTACAAACAGCACCACCCTACAGACAGCCCTACCCTACAGACAGCACCACCCTACAAACAGCACCACCCTACAGACAGCACCACCCCTACAGACAGCACCACCCTACAGACAGTACGACCCTACAGACAGCACCACCCCTACAGACAGCACCACCCTACAAACAGCACCACCCTACAGAGCACCACCCTACAGACAGCACCACCCTACAAACAGCACCACCCTACAGACAGCACCACCCTACAGACAGCACCACCCTACAAACAGCACCACCCTACAGACAGCACCACCCCTACAGACAGCACCACCCTACAAACAGCACCACCCTACAGACAGCACCACCCCTACAGACAGCACCACCCCTACAAACAGCACCACCCCTACAGACAGCACCACCCCTACAGACAGCACCACCCTACAGACAGCACCACCCTACAAACAGCACCACCCCTACAGACAGCACCACCCTACAGACAGCACCACCCTACAGACAGCACCACCCTACAGACAGCACCACCCTACAGACAGCACCACCCTACAGACAGCACCACCCTACAGACAGCACCACCCTACAGACAGCACCACCCTACAGACAGAACCACCCTACAGACAGAACCACCCTACAGACAGTACCACCCTACAGACAGCACCACCCTACAGACAGCACCAGACAGCACCACCCCACAGACAGCCCCACCCTACAGTCCCACCCTACAGACACTCCCACCCTACAGACAGCCCCACCCTACAGACAGTCCCACCCTACAGACAGTCCCACCCTACAGACAGCCCCACCCTACAGACAGCCCCACCCTACAGACAGTCCCACCCTACAGACAGTCCCACCCTACAGACAGCCCCACCCTACAGACAGTCCCACCCTACAGACAGCCCCACCCTACAGACAGCACCACCCGGTAGTCAGCCCCACCCTACAGACAGCCCCACCCTACAGACAGTCCCACCCTACAGACAGCCCCACCCTACAGACAGCACCACCCTACAGACAGCCCCACCTTACAGATAGCACCACCCTACAGAATGACCCACCCTACAGACAGCATCACCCTACAGACAGCACCACCCTACAGAATGCCCCACCCTACAGACAGCACCACCCTACAGACAGAACCACCCTACAGACAGCACCACCCTACAGACAGAACCACCCTACAGACAGCACCAGACAGCACCGCTCTACAGACAGCACCACCCTACAGACAGCACCAGACCACCCTACAGACAGCACCACCCTACAGACAGCACCACCCTACAGACAGCCCCACCCTACAGACAGCCCCACCCTACAGACAGCACCAGACAGCACCACCCTACAGACAGCCCCACCCTACAGACAGCACCACCCTACAGACAGCACCAGACAGCACCACCCTACAGACAGCCCCAGACAGCACCACCCTACAGACAGCCCCACCCTACAGACAGAACCACCCTACAGACAGCACCACCCTACAGACAGCACCACCCTACAGACAGCACCAATCTACAGACAGCACCACCCTACAGACAGCACCATCCTACAGACAGCACCAGACAGCCCGACCCTACAGACAGAATCACCCTACAGAAAGCACCACCCTACAGACAGCCCCATCCTACAGACATCACCACCTTACAGACAGCACTACCCTACAGACAGCACCAGACAGCACCACTCTACAGACAGCACCACCCGACAGACAGCCCCACTCTACAGACAGCACCAGACAGCACCACTCTACAGACAGCACCAGACAGCACCAGACAGCACACCCTACAGACAGCACCAGACAGCACCACTCTACATACAACACCACTCTACAGAAAGCATCACCCTACAAACAGAACCACCCTAAGGACAGCACCACCTTACAGACAGCACCACCTTACAGACAGCCCCACCCTACAGACAGCACCACTCTACAGACAGCACCACCCTATAGACAGCACCACTCTACAGACAGCACCACTCTACAGATAGCACCACCCTACAGACAGCACCACTCTACAGACAGCACCACCCTACAGACAGCACCAGACAGCACCACCCTACAGACAGCACCACTCTACAGACAGCACCACCCTACAGACAGCACCAACCTACAGACAGCACCAGACAGCACCACCCTACAGACAGCCCCACCCTACAGACAGAGCCACCCTACAGATAGTACCACCCTACAGACAGCACCAACCTACAGACAGCACCACCCTACAGACAGCACCACCCTACAGACAGCACCAGACAGCACCACTCTACAGACAACACCACCCTACAGACAGCACCACTCTACAGACAGCACCACTCTACAGACAGCACCACTCTACAGACAGCCCCACCCTACAGACAGCACCACTCTACCGACAGCACCACCCTACAGACAGCACCACTCTACAGATAGCACCACCTCACAGACAGCACCACCCTACAGACAGCACCACTCTACCGACAGCACCACCCTACAGACAGCACCAGACAGCATCACTCTACAGACAGCACCACCCTACAGACAGCACCAGACAGCACCACTCTACAGACAGCACCACCCTACAGACAGCACCACTCTACAGACAGCCCCACCCTACAGACAGCACCACCCTACAGACAGCACCACTCTACAGATCGCACCAACCTACAGACAGCACCACTCTACAGACCGCACCACCCTACAGACAGCACCACTCTACAGACAGCACCCCCTTACAGAAAGCACCACCCTACAGACAGCACCACCCTACAAACCGCACCACACTACAGACAGCAGCACCTTACAGACAGCACCACCCTACAGACAGCACCGCTCTACAGACCGCACCAACCTACAGACAGCACCACTCTACAGACCGCACCACCCTACAGACAGCATCAGACAGCACCACTCTACAGACAGCACCACTCTACAGACAGCACCACCCTACAGACAGCACCACCCTACAGACAGCACCAGACAGCACCAGACAGCACCAGACAGCACCACTCTACAGACAGCACCACCCTACAGACAGCACCAGACAGCACCACCTTACAGACAGCACCACCCTACAGACAGCACCAACCTACAGACAGCACCACCCTACAGACAGCCCTACCATACAGACAGCACCACCCTACAAACAGCACCACCCTACAGACAGCACCAGACAGCACCACCTTACAGACAGCACCACCCTACAGACAGCCCTACCCTACAGACAGCACCACCCTTCACACAGCCCTACCCTACAGACAGCACCAACCTACAGACAGCACCACCCTACAGACAGCACCACCCTACAAACAGCACCACCCTACAGACAGCACCACCCTACAGACAGCCCTACCCTACAGACAGCACGACCCTACAGACAGCACCACTCTACTCTACAGACAGCACCACCCTACAGACAGCACCACCCTACAGACAGCACCACCCTACAGACTGCACCAGACAGCACCAGACAGAACCAACCTACAGACAGCACCACCCTACAGACAGCGCCACTCTACAGACAGCACCAGACAGCACAACCCTACAGACAGCACCACCCTGTAGACAGCACCACCCTACAGACCGCACCACCCTACAGACAGCACCAGACAGCACCACCCTACAGACAGCACCACCCTACGGGCAGCACCAGACAGCACCACCCTACAGACAGCACCAGACAAATACCATCTTACAGACAGCACCACCCTACAGACAGCTCCAGACAAATACCATCTTACAGACAGAACCACCTTACAGACAGCACCACCCTACAGACAGCACCCCTCTACAGACAGCACCACCCTGTAGACAGCACCACCCTACAGACAGCACCACCCTGTAGACAGCACCACCCTACAGACAGCACCACCCTACAGACAGCACCACCCTACAGACAGCACCACCTTACAGACAGCACCACCCTACAGACAGCACCAGACAGCACCACCTTACAGACAGAACCACCCTACAGACAGCATCCTCTTGCAGACAGCACCACCCTACAGACAGCCCTACCTCACAGACAACCCCACCTTACAGACAGCCCCACCCTGTACAAGACCAGGCTGCCCCCCACCCCCTCCCTGTACGCCCAACACTCACCAGACGAGCCTCCTGCTCTCGGCGCAGCAGCTCCTCACGTTCGTTGGCCAGACGGATCTCGCGCTCTATCGCGCTCTCGCCAGCAGGACCTCCGTAGTCAGTCATAGTGGAGGCGTAGGGGGAGGTGGGCTCGGGGGTATCGGTGTTGGAGCCTGAGACGGTGTCGGGCAGGGGGGTGCGGGATTTTGTGGGGATCTTCACCTCCCAGTGGCGAACTGTCGTTGTCTTGCAGCCACGGGGAGTTGTCGCCTCCTGCGTGGAGATGGTTTCAGTCGTTACGTCAGTGACAGAGGCAGTTGGATCAAGGCCAGTAACATGGTAGAGAGTGTGAATGAGAAAAATGGTGTGCATGCATGAGGAAATGCAGATGATGGAAGACGACAGCAAAGGATGAGTAATGGAATGCTTGTAATTTGACTGGAAAAGAGCCTACATGTTTCTGCAAAATCATGCACTCAAGACTCGCTTGCACACTTTTGCACGTGCATTCGAACTCAAATATTCTCGTGTCAGATGGCCGTCCATACAGACTGCTTGTCAAATACCACTTCATCGCAGGTGTCGTTTTTGACTTAGTTAATTGCAGCTCCTGAGAAACTAATACGTGGCTACGTACCTCTTGCTGCTTCTGTACGGTGGAAAGGATGTCTTCCCACTGCCTGCGAGTGGAGCCCAGGTTGGCGATGGACTCTCTGTCCACGCTCTCCGTCGTGTCGTTCTCTTGCACCACGTTCTCGCTGTACAGATTCACCTTGGCTGGACGGTCGTCGTGCGACTCCTGCCGGGGGGTTGGGGGAGTGAACGACACGGGGGTGTCCGGGGGCGACTTGGGGGCGACCCTGGTGGCCTCCTGGCTGGCCGCGGTAACCTCGATCTCCTCCTCCACGGTCGCCGACTCGGCCTGCTGGTCACGGCCCTCTGCAAGACAACACAACGACACGTTGAGGAAAGCCTGGTTTGTCCGAGTGGACCTCTGGTGGTTGCTTGCTGGACTGATGCAGGCCAGCTGCACCAACTCCGCTACGACAGCCTCGGCAAGGAATTCCTCGCCCCCGGGACGATGGAATTTCGCTATTTGCGACAGTGAAAGAGAGGAGAGAGAAGGTTCCTCATTAAGCGGGTCAAGACGTTCGATGGCGCACGACATGTTTAGGAAGATGAGATGCAAAAAGGAGGAAATCAATCACAGTTCAATCATGGGCATTGGTGTTTAACATTTTGCTATCTGTATCGTAATACTACACAAGCGATGGTCTGAAAGATGTAAATGGGAACCATAACTGACAACAGCGTTTTCCATGATAAAAATCCCACACGGTCTGAGACTACACTAAGTTAAACGTATTTATAGGCATCCGATAGTATCATATATGTCCTTGGGCCTATACTGATCAAAGATTCAAGAAAAGAAACAAAATCAGACACCAGCTCTGTAGGTCTGGGGTGACAGCACAATCTCAACAAGCTTGCTGACTCTTCTCAGGCGGATGGTCCCATTGCCAGCCAGACGACGTCTTCAGCGTGGCAACTCCCGGGGCAGCCCTCTCCAACCACCAGGCATGGACACCAAGGGCAGGAATGCAACCACTTCGACCGCCCTGCCTTCCTTCTCTCCTCAGCCAGTCTTCTCAAATAGGTCCGGCCGACCTTGCCTTCAGCCCCTGTTTCCCTTGCAGCTTATGCAGCTCTGCCTGTAGACGGTGACTCACCCGTTTGCGTGCTAGACAAGAAATGCCATGAAAAGCCACGAGAAAAAGTTGATAGGTGGACAAGGGAACCCTTCTCTGCGACCGCGTTATCTCGCAAGCAAGTCCCTTCCAGTGAAATTTTTATACGTCAGTGCAGCGTTGCAACCTCCGGTATGCAAATACTGCACAGCAGAACCTTGTTTGTTTTCATGAAAAAGACGACGGTGGTTTGAGAAGCAACGCAAGACCTAATCAGAAAATTCCACTGTTGAAGCGAGAGCGTCTTACCAGCAGCGAGGCCTCATCTTTAACTGAAGAGGAATGGCAAGAAACAGGAACACACAGATCTCAGCCTAAATGGACAACGTAGGTATGCCTTTTCACTTCACTTCGGCATCCAGTCCAAAATTAGACCACTATACATCAAATGTTAACTATCAATCTACCTGCGTCTTAATCATTTAAAGTTTGTTCCCAGACAGCTGCCTTGAAGTATCGGGGACGCCCATACCGAAGTCGGCGTAGAATTGATTAAGCAATTTATTTCCCGGAGGGTATTTCAGATAGTGTACAGCACAGCGCTTTTCAATGGCCTCTGTCCACTGCCTTTTCCCTCCAGTGAAAATGTTTCCAGGCCTTTTTGCATCCCATGATTTATCTGTCATCCATCCTTCAGAAGGGACAACGTAATTTTCTAGTCTCGTATGAACAGAAAGCACGTGCCCAGGTTGTGTCGGTTCATGAATGCTCTATGAATGGCATTCAACTAGTGTTGCACATTCATGGTGCGATTTATTGGGGCATTTTTGCTGAACAGGGAAACACAAAGACGTCCACCTCAGAACCAGACTGGGGTGGCTAAGGGTGCCAAAGGTAGATTCTGACTTCTCCAAGCAGGTCAGGAGTCGGCATGTCATTTCACAGTCGAGCTGTAGCCATGCTATTTGTCTCAAGGTGAATCTATTCACAGGTCTGTCAGTGAGAGACAGAGAAAAGTGACAGTATCCAGCATTCATAAGTGCTGCCAACAGAAAAGATATCACGTAGTCCCTGAAGAATTATCCACCATACTGGCAGCGCCTATCCATCCCCACTTCATCCCCACCGGAACAGAGACCACCTCCCCACACATCACCATCCACTACACCACGCTGAACAGCCTGTATATCTTCACTCCATCCCCACCAGAACAGAGACCACCTTTCTACACATCACCATCCACTACGCCACGCTGAACAGCCTGTATATCTTCACTCCATCCTCACCGGAACAGAGACCACCTCTCCACTCATCACCATCCACTACGCCACGCTGAACAGCCTGTATATCTTCACTCCATCCTCACCAGAACAGAGATTACTTCCCCACACATCACCTTCCACTACGCCACACTAAACCGCCTTTCCACCCCCACCCAACCCTTCCATGTCCTTGTCCCCGCTCTGCTCGGCCAGTGCAAGACTCGTGCCAAACCGCACAAACCGCATAGCGCTGTGCATCCCATAATCCCAGTGTCCCCATGCCCACGTTCCAGGTCCGTAGAGCATGTCTCTACCTCCACAGCTTCATCCCACCGCACACTCTTACACACCTTCTCTCCCAGTGAATCCGCAGCTCTGCACCTTCCTCTGTGTCTCCAGTTCCCGAGTCTCTCTCGAACATCCACTCCTCCTCTTTATATCCATCGCCTCCACAAACATCCCCAAGACTTTTCCTCCAGAACTTTTTCTACCCTGCATCAGCCAATCCTCTGTGTCAGCGTCCACTTCAGTCTTTGTCTAGTCCCAAGTCTTGGCCGCCCTTCCTCCATTGCCTTCGCCCCCTCCCCTTCCCCCCAAACCTGTCTTTGTTGGTAACTCTCATCCCTTTGTCGCTGGCTGGCTCCTATGACGTCTTTCTTAAACTTACCCAAAACTCTTTCCTGCATTCAAAAGTTCTTGTGTCTGATGCTTTCATCTCACTCTAGAATAGCTTGGCACTTGTCCAAACATTTCTCATTAGGTGCAACATTCTCACACTTTTTCCTTGTCATGCACCGTCTCCTAAACGTCTGCCTTCCATCCCATGATATCTCCTCCCCCCTGTCTCTCTCCCCCTCTCTCTCTCTCTCTCTCTCTCTCTCTCTTTCTGTGTGTGTGTGTGTGTCTCCCTTTCAGACTTTCTCTCAGTCTCTGTCTCTCTCAGTCTCTCTATCTCTCTCTGTCTCCCTTTCAGTCTCTCTCTCTCATTCTCTGTCTGTCTCAGTCTCTGTCTCAGTCTCTCTCTCTCAGCCTCAGTCTCTCTCTCTCAGCCTCAGTCTCTCTCTCTCTCAGCCTCAGTCTCTCTCTCTCTCTCAGCCTCAGTCTCTCTCTCTCTCTCTCTCTCTCTCTCTCTCTCTCTCTCTCTCTCTCTCTCTCTCTCTGCCTCCGTCTCTCTCTCTCTGCCTCCGTCTCTCTCTCTCTCTGCCTCAGTCTCTCTCTCTCAGCCTCAGTCTCTTTCTCTTTCAGCCTCAGTCTCTCTCTCTCTCTCTCTCTCTCTCTCTCTCTCTCAGCCTCAGTCTCTCTCTCTCTCAGCCTCAGTCTCTCTCTCAGCCTCAGTCTCTCTCTCTCAGCCTCAGTGTCTCTCTCTCTCTCTCTCTCTCTCTCTCTCTCTCTCTATCTCTTCCAACATACAACTACTGTACAAATGAGTAAAGAAGAAATCACTGTCCAATGGATGTTAGCAACTGAACAATGTCGGCTAGTACATGTATTCATCACAGGGCAGATAAGGGGGGGGGGGGGGGGGGGTGGTGTCTTACGGCTGTGGCAAGCTGTTGATACAAGCAGAGGCAGGAGCAGACAACTTCGGATGAGTTTGGCTGATTACCCCAGAGCGACATGGTCGATCCTTGACCACGCCGTCATTTCTCCTCAGTTCCCTCGTCCCTACAGGTCGGGCATTGGTGTGAGCGTGACTTTGCACGGATGCAGCGCGTCCAAACACTGCGAGTGTCTACCCGTGTGACTGCACGTAGTCTCCCTGCAGACCCAGGCTGACTGCACGGCCCTCTCACTCTCACTGTCACTCTCACTGTCACTCTCACTGTCTATACAGGATCCATGCTGTCAGGCAACGAAACCCGGCAACGTCACCACGCACCGAGGTGTTCTCCGCAGGCGTTAGAAGTCTCCAGCCGCGAAGTTCACAAACCCCCACTGCGACATCAAGTCTTGTGCAACTGACGTCTACTTAAATAGGACAGTTTGACTTAGTGCCGTGCTGTGTCGTGGATATTTCGTAAAGTGAGAAGTCATTCCGTTTCGACAGATAAGCAACATAGAGAGAGAGAGAGAGAGAGAGAGAGAGAGAGAGAGAGAGAGAGAGAGAGAGAGAGAGAGAGAGAGAGAGAGAGAGAGAGAGAGAGAGAGAGAGAGAGAGAGAGAGAGAGAGAGAGAGAGAGAGAGAGAGAGAGAGGCCATACTAGTGCATTACACGCTCGCAGCAGTGGCCTCTACACTCCTCTAATTCCACAGACAGGTGGAAGCTGTTGGGCGAGCTCTAACTCTGGCGCTAAACGGTATAAGCCCCGGATGCTAAATAGACTGGCACCTATTTCTAAACATTCGACATCTTCGGGCTCATTATCAGATCCGTTTGAAGTCCCTCCCCACCGGCAACAGAGATTTAAAGTTCCTTGCAATGCATGACTAACGTCAGCACTTAATCCCTCACGGATCCTCGCTGGTACCAGAATAACACTTGGAGCTATTTTCGGAGACCAAGTGTAGGTAAAGCACTGCGATGTATGTAAATACAAGGCACCCAACTGACCAAGCCACCACTGTCACATGGCACCAGTGACTCACAGCACACGCCCCCAAACCCCAATACAGGTAATGTAGGCAGGTCGTCGTTGTAGTAACTAGCCTGTCTGCACTCAAAGCGCCATCCCCTGCAGTAGCCACACCCACAGCCACAGCTGCTTGTCAACAGGCTTGTCAAGCCCCGTTTCTGCCTGCCTCCATATAACCACATACTTATGTTGATGAGTGATACATCGAGTTTATTCGATGTCAACAATCACGGCATGTTGAATCAAGACACCCAATCTGACTCGTAAAAAGAGTAAATGTAGAAGTGGCTCGAATTGTCATGAGAAAAGTGAAAACGATTCCTGTCGGCTGGTTCACTGACTGCTACTGACTGCGGTTCCAACCCCAAAGCGTTTGAATCCTCTGCAGGTGGTGGGATGACATAAAACGGACATTCCAATGCTTCTGGTCTGCTTTGGGATGACCATTAACAAGGCTCAAAATCAGTCCTTCAGTGTTGCTGGACTGAAGCTTTACAACTCAGTTTACTCGCTGATGTTATATCTTGCCCATGAAACCTCTTAATACGTGGTTCACATAATCTATTATATTAGGCCAACAGGTTTAAATGCTAGTTGAAGGCAGAAACGCGGCTGAGAGAGAGAGAGGGGGGGGGGGGGGGAGAAAGAGAGAGAGAGAAAGAGAGAGAAAGAAAAAGAGAGGGAGAGAGGAAAAGAGAGAGGGAAAGAGAAGGAGAAGAGATAGGGCGAAAGTTAGAAAGAAAGATAGAGAGAAAGACAGCTAATATGAGAAAGAGAGAAAAAAGAAGGAAGAGAGAGAGAGAGAGAGAGAGAGAGAGAGAGAATTTTAGGGAAAGGCCGACAATTTTCCTCCTTCGTTCCTACACGTTATAGTCTTCACTTTGAATGAAAGCTGATCACGATCACCATGTCTCACCGGTATCACGGCCCGACCTCTGTCAGCATCCACGATCCCACAGCACAGAGCAGAGGCGCTATCTCTCAGTCCAGTCCTAACATCTTGATCAGCAACGCCAGGAACACAGAATCTACGCAGGCTCTCAAGGCAGCGAGCAGTGATCTCAAAATTTACCACGACAGCCAAAGAGGGAAAGGCGGGGGTGTGGCACAAGTGTGCTATGGAAAGCGGTCACCTGCTGGCAGCCTGGATTGGCTACACCTGCAGAGGTGATGTCATACCGTTATCAGTGGCCAGGCAACCCAGCCCCACCTGTCTACCTGGCTGGCTGGGAAATTGATGTCGACGCGACCGCCCAACCTCCCCCTTCTCTGACACATCCCTCTTCCATTGTGCCACGGGTCTCATATCCGTCTAGCTTCTCTCCCTGTGTTGAGGTGCTATTGAGGAAACTCTATGTGCCCGCTAGGCATTTGCCCGCGTGATAGCTCCGAGTGCCTATGACCAAACATGGGTGTGTACGAGTTTTCCCCATTGAGAGACGCATGTGTCGACACCCAAGGAGCAATCCTAGGTTTCCTATCTCCCCACCCCCTCTCTAACGTGCTCTATGACGCCCACTAAAAGCCTCAGTCGTATAGGCAGCCAGTATGACACCGCTTTGACTCGAGGACTTGTATATTTCAAGTGGGCGAACCTTTCGTATACAACATTCCTTTCACGGGCGAGTCCGGGCCTGTAACGGTGTATTTCGTCAGATGTTAGGACGATAAAATTTCCACCGAAGACGAGAATCTTATCAACTTACGACAAGAGGATAAACACAAACAAACTAGGGTTGCAACAGTACGATGACTGAATGTCTTACTTGGTCGAACGATGACATCCCTATACGAAAAAACAGCGCTTTGAAGTCAGCAAATATATGATATCGCTGATATGCCAGGTAACAGCTGGATGAAGTGAACTTTCACCACCACGCAGCCTCAAGTAAATACAAAGGAAGTGTCTACACCTGATCAGCACGCACAATTGGACTTCAAGCAATGACGGTTGCCTTCTGACCGCTTATCACTATCGGTAGGCCTACTCGAATCACTGATAAAAAGAAACTTGCCGACATTCAAGTTGAACCTATTTGTGACACGTCCTAAATCGCACTCTGCGAATAGGTGCAATGTAAGATCAGAAATGACCAACGCAAAGCGTAAATTCTCGGGCCACACGCATCCGAACAACTCATTATTAGTGCGGATGTGAAGGAGTGAGACCTCAGCGCGATGACACGAAAGAGAGAGGAAGAGGACGGCAAAGCAAAGGAGAGCAGGAAACACACGGTTGGCGTGTGGGACAGGAGATGGGGAAGGCAGGGGAAGACAGGGGAAGGTAGAGGACAGGGGAAGGCAGGGGAAGGCAGGGGAAGGGAGAGGACAGGGAAAGACAGGGGAAGACAGAGGAAGGGAGAGAACAGGGGGGGGGGGGGGGGCAGGGGAGGGAGGAAAGTAACTGCCGTCACAAGTGCAGGCAGGAACGCAGCACTAAATACGGAGACATGCAAGGCAGTCGGACCAGTTCAGCCGCTTTCTATGCAATGCATGCAGGGGCAAAACAACACACGCAGATGGGGGGTGAGGGAGAAACTTGGGAAAGGGGGGGGGGGGGGGGGCAGAGGTGTGTGCGTTTCAGTGCGGAGAGGAAAGGGGGGGGGGCATCCGGGTGGAAGGTAGTACGTGTACATGTGCTGTGACGGGCGTGCTGGCTCCTTGTTTCAAACAATGAAGGCGTTCACTACCATCACATCTGCCAGGCGATTCGTATGTGAGTGTGTGTGTGTGTGCGTGTGTGCGCGCGCGCGCGCGCGTGTGTGCTTGCTAGAGCGTACACCCGTGTGTATTCGTGTTTGTAATTGTGTGCGTGTGTGTGTGTGTGTGTGTGTGTGTGCGCGCGTGCGTGCGCGCGCGCGCATGTGTGTGTACGCGCTAGAGCGTACATCAGTGTGTATTTGTGTGTGTAATTGTGTGAGTGCGTGTGTGTGTGTGAGTGCGTGTGTGTGCGTGCGTGCGTGCGTGTGCGTATGTGTGCGTGTGTGTGTGTGTGCGCGCGCGCGCGCGCGTGTGTGTGTGCGAGTTCGCGCGCGTGCTTGCTATGGCGTACATCCGTGTGTATTTGTGTGTGTAATTGTGTGCGTGCGAGTGTGTGTGTGTGCGTCGTGTGTGTATCATTGCGATCTATAAAGAATGTGTACATGAGGATGCATCATTCTTTCAAGACAGAGCAGTGAACGAGGAGAGAGAGATGTGCAATGATCAGGCTCATCTGAGTTCCACCCTCACTCGGTCCATTCCGTAGTCCATTCCGTAGTCCATCTCGTAGTCCATTCCGTAGTCCATTCCGTAGTCCATTCCAACACGCTGACCTTCAGGCCTAGGTCAACCCTAGGTCAACCCTAGGTCACCCTAGCATAAACATGACACACCTTCTTATTGCCACGGGGCAGTGTAGCGACATTTTGCGTTATTTAATCTAAACTAATGACAACGGACGACTTACAATAATAGAAAGAGTCGGTGCACACTGGTTATACAGAGAGTTTTACCTCTCTTGCATCAATCGCATCTATGAACAGTCTAAATCTTCTGCAACAGTTCATAAAAAGGGCACACTACTGCAACAGTTCATAAAAAGGGCACACTACTGCAACAGTTCATAAAAAGGGCACACTACTGCAACAGTTCATAAAAAGGGCACACTACTGCAACAGTTCATAAAAAGGGCACACTACTGCAACAGTTCATAAAAAGGGCACACTACTGCAACAGTTCATAAAAAGGGCACACTACTGCAACAGTTCATAAAAAGGGCACACTACTGCAACAGTTCATAAAAAGGGCACACTACTGCAACAGTTCATAAAAAGGGCACACTACTGCAACAGTTCATAAAAAGGGCACACTACTGCAACAGTTCATAAAAAGGGCACACTACTGCAACAGTTCATAAAAAGGGCACACTACTGCAACAGTTCATAAAAAGGGCACACTACTGCAACAGTTCATAAAAAGGGCACACTTCTGCAACAGTTCATAAAAAGGGCACACTACTGCAACAGTTCATAAAAAGGGCACACTACTGCAACAGCTCATAAAAAGGGCACACTACTGTAACGGTTCATAAAAAGGGCACACTACTGCAACAGTTCATAAAAAGGGCACACTACTGCAACAGTTCATAAAAAGGGCACACTACTGCAACGGAAGGAAGTCTCAGAATCAATGAAGTGTACCCATCAAAAAGTCATCTCGTTTCCTTATGTCTATGGAGGCGAGTGTATTCCATGAAGATGAAAAGGACACGATATACCTCGACGTAAAAGACCCATACTCAGTGTCATTACGAATACCACTTTTTCCCCCCTGTCGGTAAAGTACACCAGAAACGATTTTAAAGAAACGGGGGTGGTGGTGGGGGTGGGAGGGGGGTGTTTGTGGACGGGATTCAAGAGAAATAGTGATTAAAAAAAGATTATTGTCCCTATGCTCGTTTTTAAACACCATACTTTTCGAAAGGCTTGTGTACATTCCATCCTGGCACATCCTGGTTTCCTTAGCACCTCACGGAGCGCACAAAGCACTGATGAGGAAACCATTAAAACTTCAGGCGTAAAATGCAAAATCACAAGGTACGTGGAGCCGACCCTTTGACATTTTATATTGGCTGTCTTGATGACGGACGACGTGGCGGCCATATCCTCGCAATAAACACCCCAGCCACTCCACTGGCAGCTGGGAACAGGAGAGGGAGGAGAGAAGGTGGGCCGCACACTCTTTACAGAGCTGGAGACCAGTGATTACTGTATCAGTTTGCGTCCGGCCATTCACCCGTCCAGGCAGTAATCACCAGACCTGCTTCCTTCCTACCATCCGTCAATGAGCGGGTGTGCATCCAGGCGTCGCCCTCAATGCAAGCGCTGGGTACTCAAGCATCGGTCCTCATCTCCACCCTTTTCCTGACACCCCCCCCCCCCCCCCCCCCCCCCCCCCACCCCCCCCCCCCCCCCCCGTCATTCCTGCCCCTACCCCCTAATTCCGCAGCGAGGCGACTGTGTGTCGGTCACTGAAGGTGAGGACTGAAGGGTGAAGCGGTCAGTTTGGAGAGCCATGGTATGACGTACTCTACAGATAGCGCGCCTCGATTTCCGCTTCAGTTACTGAGTCCACAGGGAGCAAAGCGGTGCAAGCTGCGACTCGTCCGTGCGGGGCAAAGGGCGGGAGTGGGGTTCTTTGCTGACAACAACACAAGCTGCTAAGTTTCGTTTGGGCTTTCCATTGAGACAGCAACTACCTACACACATAATCACGTATTTACATGTCCATTCATCACATCTTTCCCCCCGTTTGTCTGTGCTCTCCACATGTCCGATCGTCCGTTATTCCTCTGGCTGACCGATTCGTCATCTGTCATTTACTCCAGGCATTCGCATCGGTTTCCTTGTCACTCACTGCTCCCTGCATCTTCCTCCGTCACACTTCCTCGTACGTATCAATCAAATACACATACATGTGTGTGGTTGTATCCTTGTGCTCACACATACACGCGCGCTTGCGCTTGCGCGAGCGCGCGCACACACACACACACACACACACACACTCACGAACACACCACACATACACTCATGGTCAATGAAAACAGCTGTAAATATAAAAAAATTACTACGCAATGATACGATGCAATCCCTCAATAAGTAAGACCAGAAGCGCTATATATGGTAATACTGAGATTGTGACTCATGCCTACAATCCTATCAGTCATAACTTTTCTTAACCAAAATCGCTTCAAGACTTAGATAAACGCAGCCACACAATTTGCCAGGCAAAAACTGCCTGCCGTGCCTGGGTGTATGGCCGAATCTGGGCTCACGTTGAGAGGACATAAACATTTAATCGTCAGCACTCAAACCTGTCTACAGGTTAGCGTCGAGGCGACATTTCTTTGCTGACCCTAATACTACGGCTGAAATGGTCGAAGTCGGAAACATTCGGAACGTCGTTTAGCTTAAGATTACACCCGAATCACGCGGACCGTTAAGGTGCATGGAGTACAGTACCGCCGAGCAAGACGTTTGTCACAAAACGCAGATACATTAACGCGGCCGGATCTTAGCATAACTCCCCGGGCGTGCGAAGTCAGTCAGGCGGAGTGGCGGGTGCGGTTTGAGTTGAGCGCTATCATCGCGGTAGTACTAATGACCGCAATATACCGCAATATACCGCAATATACCGCAATATACCGCAATACCCCCAAATACACTCTCAGAAAAGAAAAAAACATCAACAGATCGATGCTAAAGACGTACTTTTGATATTGCGCGATCATGCCGAGAAGAAAACAACGTTCGGAGAAGTTTAGTTTTCTGAGAGTGAATTTGGGGGTATTGCGGTATATTGCGGTGTATGCGTGTATTGCCGTCATTAGTACTACCCAGTAGGTAGTACTAATGACCGCAATATACCGCAATATACCGCAATACCCCCAAATACACTCTCAGAAAAGAAAAAAAACATCAACAGATCGATGCTAAAGACGTGCTTTTGATATTGCGCGATCATGCCGAGAAGAAAACAACGTTCGGAGAAGTTTAGACACAGTAGATCACGCTGCTGTCGAATAGGCCTACATGCAGCCTGTTTTGCAAGGCGTCTACGTGTGACGTCAGTGTGACGAATCCCTCTTTCCCGGGTAGTACTAATGACCGCAATATACCGCAATATACCGCAATATACCGCAATACCCACAGATACACTCTCAGAAAAGAAAAAAACATCAACAGATCGATGCTAAAGACGTGCTTTTGATATTGCGCGATCATGCCGAGAAGAAAACAACGTTCGGAGAAGATTAGACACAGTAGATCACGTGCTGCGAATAGGCTACATGAGCCTGTTCGCAAGCGCTACGTGATCTACTGTGTCTAAACTTCTCCGAACGTTGTTTTCTTCTCGGCATGATCGCGCAATATCAAAAGCACGTTTTTAGCATCGATCTGTTGATGTTTTTTTCTTTTCTGAGAGTGTATTTGGGGGTATTGCGGTATATTGCGGTATATTGCGGTATATTGCGGTATATTGCGGTCATTAGTACTACCGGCAAAAGCCGTAGTATTGCTGAAATGGTCGTTGTCGGAAACATTTCCAAACACTGTATCGATCGGACAGAGTACCTCAGTTTGAAATCGCGTCCTCACAGTCACGTGACATACCGATGATAGGGTAGTACTAATGACCGCAATATACCGCAATATACCGCAATATACCGCAATATACCGCAATATACCGCAATACCCCCAAATACACTCTCAGAAAAGAAAAAAACATCAACAGATCGATGCTAAAGACGTACTTTTGATATTGCGCGATCATGCCGAGAAGAAAACAACGTTCGGAGAAGTTTAGTTTTCTGAGAGTGTATTTGGGGGTATTGCGGTATATTGCGGTATATTGCGGTATATATTGCGGTATATTGCGGTATATTGCGGTATATTGCAGTATATTGCGGTATATTGCGGTCATTAGTAGTACCCAGTAGATCACGTAGACGCCTTGCAAAACAGGCTGCATGTAGGCCTATTCGACAGCAGCGTGATCTACTGTATCTAAACTTCTCCGAACGTTGTTTTCTTCTCGGCATGATCGCGCAATATCAAAAGCACGTCTTTAGCATCGATCTGTTGATGTTTTTTTCTTTTCTGAGAGTGTATTTGGGGGTATTGCGGTATATTGCGGTATATTGCGGTATATTGCGGTCATTAGTACTACCCTCTGAGAGTGTATTTGGGGGTATTGCGGTATATTGCGGTGTATTGCGGTCATTAGTACTACCTACCGCAATACCCCCAAATACACTCTCAAAAAAGAAAAAACCATCAACAGATCGATGCTAAAGACGTACTTTTGATATTGCGCGATCATGCCGAGAAGAAAACAACGTTCGGAGAAGTTTAGTTTTCTGAGAGTGTATTTGGGGGTATTGCGGTATATTGCGGTGTATTGCGGTGTATTGCGGTCATTAGTACTACCCAGTAGGTAGTACTAATGACCGCATTATACCGCAATATACCGCAATATACCGCAATATACCGCAATACCCCCAAATACACTCTCAGAAAAGAAAAAAGCACATCTTCGAGGAGACATTTTTCTAAGTTGTAGCAAAGATCTTTGGTTGTAGTTTGAAAGTCACGTGACTGATTGTGGCGGTAACTCCTCCCGAGAAACGTCACATAAACTGTCTTATCCAGTTCATGCACTCAAGAGACTGCACGTACACTCTTTGGTCGAAATATGGGCAGATTTCTCAGTTACCATTCTTAAACTAAAGACTTCAGTCTTAAACACTCAATGAAATTATATCAGTGATAAAAGGGGGAAAGAGGGATTCGTCACACTGACGTCACACGTAGACGCCTTGCAAAACAGGCTGCATGTAGGCCTATTCGACAGCAGCGTGATCTACTGTGTCTAAACTTCTCCGAACGTTGTTTTCTTCTCGGCATGATCGCGCAATATCAAAAGCACGTTTTTAGCATCGATCTGTTGATGTTTTTTTCTTTTCTGAGAGTGTATTTGGGGGTATTGCGGTATATTGCGGTCATTAGTACTACCTACTGGGTAGTACTAATGACCGCAATACACCGCAATACACCGCAATATACCGCAATACCCCCAAATACACTCTCAGAAAACTAAACTTCTCCGAACGTTGTTTTCTTCTCGGCATGATCGCGCAATATCAAAAGTACGTCTTTAGCATCGATCTGTTGATGTTTTTTTCTTTTCTGAGAGTGTATTTGGGGGTATTGCGGTATATTGCGGTATATTGCGGTATATTGCGGTATATTGCGGTATATTGCGGTATATTGCGGTCATTAGTACTACCGTCGTTCTGAGAGTGTATTTGGGGGTATTGCGGTATATTGCGGTCATTAGTACTACCTACTGGGTAGTACTAATGACCGCAATACACCGCAATACACCGCAATACCCCCAAATACACTCTCAGAAAACTAAACTTCTCCGAACGTTGTTTTCTTCTCGGCATGATCGCGCAATATCAAAAGTACGTCTTTAGCATCGATCTGTTGATGTTTTTTTCTTTTCTGAGAGTGTATTTGGGGGTATTGCGGTATATTGCGGTATATTGCGGTATATTGCGGTATATTGCGGTATATTGCGGTATATTGCGGTCATTAGTACTACCCCCAGGGAAGTGATCCAGCAGCTCCGGGAGAAGGAAGCCGCACAAGCTGCCAGAGATGAGCTGGATCAACCGTGTCAACAGAGACGGGAGCGAGTTTCCACGACATGCCTCCCCTTCCGATCTGAGACACGTCTGCGCGCCGCCTCTTCCATCCGAGGCGCCTTCGAACCAGGAACCATCCAAAGATCTTCCAGACAGGATGAGGGAGGTACTGCAGAAGATAGAGCGCAGGAGTGCGGCTGCCCAGTCGTGTCTCGGCACCTTCCCTGAAGTGAAGACTGCGGAGGGGGGCGCGGAGAGGGAGGGGGGTGGCCGTGGTATCGTCTCCCCATCAGATCGCCCCATTCCGTCCTGTTCCGACAGGAGAGAGAGACAATGGCCTGCTACTCCCAGACTGCCTATGCAAGTCCGTCCACCAGACACAGTCCCAGTCCGAGGCTCTGAGTGCGGCAGTAGCCATGGAGATGGCGACAGACTAACCTCGAGACGACAGCAGCCAAGGCGGACAGCACGGAAGCCATGATTCGCGTGTCGTTGCATGACTCTCGCTTGTCTCCGCGTACGCGCCTCGGTCAAGACTGGTTGCCAGTCTTGGAAAATATGTCCAACTGATTTTGTTCTTTTGATGTATTATCATTCTGCAACAGGCCTGAAGGCCTACGCAATAAATATTTCGTTCGTTCGTTCGTTCGTTCTCTCTCTCTCTCTCTCTCTCCTTCCTCTCTCTCCCTCCCTCTCTCTCCCTCCCTCCCTCTCTCTCTCTCTCCCTCCCTCTCTCCCTCCCTCCCTCTCTCTCTCTCTCTCTCTCTCCCTCCCTCCCTCCTCCTCCCTCCTATTTACGCCTCCTCCCTCCCTCCCTCCTCCCTCTCCTCTCCTCCCTCCCTCCTCCCTCCCTCCCCCTCCCTCCCTCCCCCCCCCTCTCTCTCTCTCTCTCTCTCTCTCTCTCTCTCTCTCTCTCTCTCTCTCTCTCTCTCTCTCCCCTCCCTCCCTCCCTCTCTCTCTCTCTCTCTCTCTCCCCCCCCCCCTCTCTCTCTCTCTCTCTCTCCCTCTCTCTCTCTTTCTCTCTCCCTCTCTCCCTCTCTCTCTCTCTCCTCTCTCTCTCTCTCTCTCTCTCTCTCTCTCTCTCTCTCTCTCTCTCTCTCTCTCTCTCTCTCTCTCCGACATTTACGGATGTTCTTGAATACTAAGTCAGATGAAGATAGAAAGACATATATTTGGTCCAGGAACAAATACAAATTGATCATTAGGGATAAAAAGAAGAGTACAGAATGAATGTGAGTAATACACTGGCTACGAATATCAGAAACAGTGCAAAATTCTGGAGACAAGTTAAAAATCTGGGCACAAAATATCGAGCTCCTTGTAACATTCCTTTACAAACATTATATGATCACTTTAAGAGTATATTTTCTTGGTTGCCATCTTTCGACCTCGATGGTTACCTGCAATCTGAAAGTGTCAGTTACTTTGACAACAGCGAGTTAAACTCGCCCATTACAAGGACTGAGATAGCAAACGCTCTGAAGTGTCTAAAAGCTTTTGCCGGTAGGCGAAATCTCTAGTTTACTAGAATGAGGGAATGTAAGAATTGACCCACCGCGTCTCCCTTCGCGATTCGTAAGAGGCGAATAACTAGGGACATCGTGACTTGATTTGCGCTGACTCGGAACTATTCTAGTGGTTATTGTGCTCGGTGGCCTTACGTAGCCTACAAAGGCTCCATCCATCCATCCACCCATCCATCCATCCATCCCAGCTGACGAAGAACCAACTTGATCCGGAATTGAGGAACATTCCGCCAACGAGTGCCATGGACATATTTAATTGTTGTACTCGTAACATCGGCGTACACGTTGGAAGAGTTAAAGAATTATAGGTCTTTGGAAGTCTATCGATTCTTCGTAGCAGGATTCGTGGGAGATGTCTGCTGATTCTCGCCGGGTGTTTGTCTCGAAAGGTCAGATCTATTCTGTAAATCTTCTTTTTCCATCCTCTTTGTCCAGTTTCTGTCACCCTTTGCACAATTGGACCTTGATTGGTTTTTTTCTGATTGTTACGGGGATCCACAAAAACGAAATAAAACAGGTCCTGGGTTACTTACAAGTCTTTATATTTTCACATAAAACATACCCGTAACAGGGGTAGAAAAGAAAAATAAAAATAAAAAAGAATGTTACATGGTTCAAACACAACATCCTCAATAACCCAATCTTAGAAAATTACACCTACTCTTTTCTCAACTCCCAATGGGAAAAATGAAAAAAGCACAAGTAAAATGTCGGTCAGCCTTCTATTATAAAACATAAAAGCACGTAGGTCAGCCCTCGACAAGTAAAACTATCGACCCGTGTAAAACTTTCGCACCAACCTTCCAACTCTGCCCGCTCTCTGCTGTGTGTGTGGAGCCGATCTCTTCTCTTCGTCTGCTTCTCTCTTCGGTGCTTCATCCTCCTCTTCTCTCTCTTCTCCTTCACTCTTCGGTGCTTCGCCCTCCTCTTCTCTCTCTTCTTCTTCACTCTTCGGTGCTTCGTCCTCCTCTTCTCTCTTCTTCTCACCCAGCAGGCGGACCGATCTCTTCTTCTCTCCTCGCAGTAGGCAGACTTATCTCTTCTTCTCTCCTCCCCTCTCCATAGGCAGACTGATCTCTCCTCTCTCCTCCCAGTAGGCAGACTTATCTCTCCTCGCAGTAAGCAGACTGCTCTCTGTCTTCTTGCTCTCTCGAATATAGCTATCTTCTCACAACCAACTCAACTCTCAACTCTCACTACTACTCAGAGCGAACACCACTCAACACCTCAGGTCAGAACTCAACTTCCACTCACTCCAACCTTCCATTTCAATCCCCACACAGTCGTCGGACCACCAACCAGCAAAAACCAAGCCTCTCTGAGTCTCTCAGGTGAGTTACTTCCGAAAACCCATTTCCCCATTACACTGATGGCAAAAAGAAGTAGGAGCGTTTGACTCCTCTTAATTTTTCTTTTTGTTTGTTGTTAAAACAATTTTTCAGGCACAAAGAAGTCGGCATGGTTGCACGTCTCCCGTAGCACAGCTTAGCAGACAGCGCTTGCCTCCTACCAACATGGCTGAAAGCACGTGGCTTCTACAAATAACTCTGGAAGTGACGACAACGCGTCTCCGGTCATTGGAAACAGAATCAATCTCAAGAGTTCAGTCATCTAGCTCGGAGTCTGATGCGGAAGTGTCATTTCCACCTTGAGAAACACGGCGCAGTGATCCTCTACCCTATACAAGAATGTCCACAGATCTGCCTGGTGGGCGCCGTGCACGGCGCCCACCAGGCAGATCTGTGGACATTCTTGTATAGGGTAGAGGATCACTGCGCCGTGTTTCTCAAGGTGGAAATGACACTTCCGCATCAGACTCCGAGCTAGATGACTGAACTCTTGAGATTGATTCTGTTTCCAATGACCGGAGACGCGTTGTCGTCACTTCCAGAGTTATTTGTAGAAGCCACGTGCTTTCAGCCATGTTGGTAGGAGGCAAGCGCTGTCTGCTAAGCTGTGCTACGGGAGACGTGCAACCATGCCGACTTCTTTGTGCCTGAAAAATTGTTTTAACAACAAACAAAAAGAAAAATTAAGAGGAGTCAAACGCTCCTACTTCTTTTTGCCATCAGTGTAATGGGGAAATGGGTTTTCGGAAGTAACTCACCTGAGAGACTCAGAGAGGCTTGGTTTTTGCTGGTTGGTGGTCCGACGACTGTGTGGGGATTGAAATGGAAGGTTGGAGTGAGTGGAAGTTGAGTTCTGACCTGAGGTGTTGAGTGGTGTTCGCTCTGAGTAGTAGTGAGAGTTGAGAGTTGAGTTGGTTGTGAGAAGATAGCTATATTCGAGAGAGCAAGAAGACAGAGAGCAGTCTGCTTACTGCGAGGAGAGAGGGGAGATAAGTCTGCCTACTGGGAGGAGAGAGGAGAGATCAGTCTGCCTACGGAGAGGGGAGGAGAGAAGAAGAGATAAGTTTGCCTACTGCGAGGAGAGAAGAAGAGATCGGTCCACCTGCTGGGTGAGAAGAAGAGAGAAGAGGAGGACGAAGCACCGAAGAGTGAAGAAGAAGAGAGAGAAGAGGAGGGAGAAGCACCGAAGAGTGAAGGAGAAGAGAGAGAAGAGGAGTGCGAAGCACCAAAGAGAGAAACAGATGAAGAGAAGAGATCGGCTCCACACACACAGCAGAGAGCGGGCAGAGTTGGAAGGTTGGTGCGAAAGTTTTACACGGGTCGATAGTTTTACTTGTGGAGGGCTGACCTACGTGCTTTTATGTTTTATAATAGAAAGCTGACCGACATTTTACTTGTGCTTTTTTTCATTTTTCCCATTGGGAGTCGAGTAGAGAAGTAGAGTAGGTGTAATTTTCTAAGATTGGGTTATTGAGGATGTTGTGTTTGAACCATATACCAATGTAACATTCTTTTTTATTTTGATTTTTCTTTTCTACCCCTGTTACGGGTATGTTTTATGAGAAAATATAAAGACTGATAAGTAACCCAGGACCTGTTTTATTTCGTTTTTGTGGATCCCCGTAACAATCAGAAAAAACCAATCAAGGTCCGATTGTGCAAAGGGTGACAGAAACTGGACAAATATGATGGAAAAAGAAGATTTACAAAATAGATCCGACCTTTCGAGACAAACACCCGGCGAGAATCAGCAGACATCTCCCACAAATCCTGCTACGAAGAATGGATAGACTTCCAAAGACCTATAATTCTTTAACTCTTCTAACGTGTACGCCGATGTTACGAGTACAACAATTAAAAATTTCCATGGCACTCGTTGGCGGAATGTTCCTCAATTCTGGATCAAGTTGGTTCTTCGTCAGCTGGGATGGATGGATGGATGGGTGGATGGATGGATGGAGCCTTTGTAGGCTACGTAAGGCCACCGAGCACAATAACCACTAGAATAGTTCCGAGTCAGCGCAAATCAAGTCACGATGTCCCTAGTTATTCGCCTCTTACGAATCGCGAAGGGAGACGCGGTGGGTCAATTCTTACATTCCCTCATTCTAGTAAACTAGAGATTTCGCCTACCGGCAAAAGCTTTTAGACACTTCAGAGCGTTTGCTATCTCAGTCCTTGTAATGGGCGAGTTTAACTCGCTGTTGTCAAAGTAACTGACACTTTCAGATTGCAGGTAACCATCGAGGTCGAAAGATGGCAACCAAGAAAATATACTCTTAAAGTGATCATATAATGTTTGTAAAGGAATGTTACAAGGAGCTCGATATTTTGTGCCCAGATTTTTAACTTGTCTCCAGAATTTTGCACTGTTTCTGATATTCGTAGCCAGTGTATTACTCACATTCATTCTGTACTCTTCTTTTTATCCCTAATGATCAATTTGTATTTGTTCCTGGACCAAATATATGTCTTTCTATCTTCATCTGACTTAGTATTCAAGAACATCCGTAAATGTCGGAGAGAGAGAGAGAGAGAGAGAGAGAGAGAGAAAGAGAGAGAGAGAGAGAGAGGGAGAGAGAGAGAGAGGAGAGAGAGAGAGAGGGAGAGAGGGAGAGAGAAAGGGAGAGAGAGGGAGAGAGAGAGAGAGAGAGAGGGGGGGGGGGAGAGAGAGAGAGAGAGAGAGAGGGAGGGAGGGAGGGAGAGAGAGAGAGAGAGAGAGAGAGAGAGAGAGAGAGAGAGAGAGAGAGAGAGAGAGAGAGGGGGGGGGAGGGAGGGAGGGAGGGAGGGAGGGGGGAGGGAGGGAGGGGGGAGGGAGGGAGGGAGGGAGGAGGGAGGGAGGGAGGGAGGAGGGAGGGAGGGAGGGAGGGAGGGAGAGAGAGAGAGAGAGAGAGAGAGGGAGGGAGGGAGAGAGGGAGGGAGAGAGAGAGAGAGGGAGGGAGGGAGAGAGAGGGAGGGAGAGGGAGGAAGGGAGAGAGAGAGAGAGAGAGAACGAACGAACGAACGAACGAAATATTTATTGCGTAGGCCTTCAGGCCTGTTGCAGAATGATAATACATCAAAAGAACAAAATCAGTTGGACATATTTTCCAAGACTGGCAACCAGTCTTGACCGAGGCGCGTACGCGGAGACAAGCGAGAGTCATGCAACGACACGCGAATCATGGCTTCCGTGCTGTCCGCCTTGGCTGCTGTCGTCTCGAGGTTAGTCTGTCGCCATCTCCATGGCTACTGCCGCACTCAGAGCCTCGGACTGGGACTGTGGTGGACGGACTTGCATAGGCAGTCTGGGAGTAGCAGGCCATTGTCTCTCTCTCCTGTCGGAACAGGACGGAATGGGGCGATCTGATGGGGAGACGACACCACGGCCACCCCCCTCCCTCTCCGCGCCCCCCTCCGCAGTCTTCACTTCAGGGAAGGTGGCGAGACACGACTGGGCAGCCGCACTCCTGCGCTCTATCTTCTGCAGTACCTCCCTCATCCTGTCTGGAAGATCTTTGGATGGTTCCTGGTTCGAAGGCGCCTCGGATGGAAGAGGCGGCGCGCAGACGTGTCTCAGATCGGAAGGGGAGGCATGTCGTGGAAACTCGCTCCCGTCTCTGTTGACACGGTTGATCCAGCTCATCTCTGGCAGCTTGTGCGGCTTCCTTCTCCCGGAGCTGCTGGATCACTTCCCTGGGGGTAGTACTAATGACCGCAATATACCGCAATATACCGCAATATACCGCAATATACCGCAATATACCGCAATATACCGCAATACCCCCAAATACACTCTCAGAAAAGAAAAAAACATCAACAGATCGATGCTAAAGACGTACTTTTGATATTGCGCGATCATGCCGAGAAGAAAACAACGTTCGGAGAAGTTTAGTTTTCTGAGAGTGTATTTGGGGGTATTGCGGTGTATTGCGGTGTATTGCGGTCATTAGTACTACCCAGTAGGTAGTACTAATGACCGCAATATACCGCAATACCCCCAAATACACTCTCAGAAAAGAAAAAAACATCAACAGATCGACGGTAGTACTAATGACCGCAATATACCGCAATATACCGCAATATACCGCAATATACCGCAATATACCGCAATATACCGCAATACCCCCAAATACACTCTCAGAAAAGAAAAAAACATCAACAGATCGATGCTAAAGACGTACTTTTTATATTGCGCGATCATGCCGAGAAGAAAACAACGTTCGGAGAAGTTTAGTTTTCTGAGAGTGTATTTGGGGGTATTGCGGTATATTGCGGTGTATTGCGGTGTATTGCGGTCATTAGTACTACCCAGTAGGTAGTACTAATGACCGCAATATACCGCAATACCCCCAAATACACTCTCAGAAAAGAAAAAAACATCAACAGATCGATGCTAAAAACGTGCTTTTGATATTGCGCGATCATGCCGAGAAGAAAACAACGTTCGGAGAAGTTTAGACACAGTAGATCACGCTGCTGTCGAATAGGCCTACATGCAGCCTGTTTTGCAAGGCGTCTACGTGTGACGTCAGTGTGACGAATCCCTCTTTCCCCCTTTTATCACTGATATAATTTCATTGAGTGTTTAAGACTGAAGTCTTTAGTTTAAGAATGGTAACTGAGAAATCTGCCCATATTTCGACCAAAGAGTGTACGTGCAGTCTCTTGAGTGCATGAACTGGATAAGACAGTTTATGTGACGTTTCTCGGGAGGAGTTACCGCCACAATCAGTCACGTGACTTTCAAACTACAACCAAAGATCTTTGCTACAACTTAGAAAAATGTCTCCTCGAAGATGTGCTTTTTTCTTTTCTGAGAGTGTATTTGGGGGTATTGCGGTATATTGCGGTATATTGCGGTATATTGCGGTATAATGCGGTCATTAGTACTACCTACTGGGTAGTACTAATGACCGCAATACACCGCAATACACCGCAATATACCGCAATACCCCCAAATACACTCTCAGAAAACTAAACTTCTCCGAACGTTGTTTTCTTCTCGGCATGATCGCGCAATATCAAAAGTACGTCTTTAGCATCGATCTGTTGATGGTTTTTTCTTTTTTGAGAGTGTATTTGGGGGTATTGCGGTAGGTAGTACTAATGACCGCAATACACCGCAATATACCGCAATACCCCCAAATACACTCTCAGAGGGTAGTACTAATGACCGCAATATACCGCAATATACCGCAATATACCGCAATACCCCCAAATACACTCTCAGAAAAGAAAAAAACATCAACAGATCGATGCTAAAGACGTGCTTTTGATATTGCGCGATCATGCCGAGAAGAAAACAACGTTCGGAGAAGTTTAGATACAGTAGATCACGCTGCTGTCGAATAGGCCTACATGCAGCCTGTTTTGCAAGGCGTCTACGTGATCTACTGGGTACTACTAATGACCGCAATATACCGCAATATACTGCAATATACCGCAATATACCGCAATATACCGCAATATACCGCAATATACCGCAATATACCGCAATACCCCCAAATACACTCTCAGAAAACTAAACTTCTCCGAACGTTGTTTTCTTCTCGGCATGATCGCGCAATATCAAAAGTACGTCTTTAGCATCGATCTGTTGATGTTTTTTTCTTTTCTGAGAGTGTATTTGGGGGTATTGCGGTATATTGCGGTATATTGCGGTATATTGCGGTATATTGCGGTCATTAGTACTACCGCTCTCAGAAAAGAAAAAAACATCAACAGATCGATGCTAAAGACGTGCTTTTGATATTGCGCGATCATGCCGAGAAGAAAACAACGTTCGGAGAAGTTTAGACACAGTAGATCACGCTGCTGTCGAATAGGCCTACATGCAGCCTGTTTTGCAAGGCGTCTACGTGATCTACTGTGTCTAAACTTCTCCGAACGTTGTTTTCTTCTCGGCATGATCGCGCAATATCAAAAGCACGTTTTTAGCATCGATCTGTTGATGTTTTTTTCTTTTCTGAGAGTGTATTTGGGGTATTGCGGTATATTGCGGTATATTGCGGTATATTGCGGTCATTAGTAGTACCCAGTAGGTACTACTAATGACCGCAATACACCGCA